>MU624988.1:0-14760 GCA_025349905.2 Blastocladiella britannica
TTGATTTGACCATAGCTCCCGACAAGCCAAGGGACAGAGGACGTGGTCAACCGGTTCCGACTGCGATTCTTCAACAACTCGTCTGCCAGCACCCCCCTCACGATTGGGACAGCGTCGCCGTACGCCTCGAGCACGCCGCGGACGCGCAGTTCCACATCCACCATTCGGCGCCGCGTCCTGTCTGGCCACACCGGCGTCGCCAATGCTTCTTCCGCTGCTTCTATAAATGCAGCAGCAGCAGCAGCCGAGACAGAGGGAAGTCTCAAGGGCCGTCGACGCGAAAACTCGTCGTCCGGGAGCCTCTCGCGTGACGTTGGCGGCGGCGGCGGCGGGATCGGCACCGGCGGCCCCAGCATGGCGTCGTCGCTCGTGTACGGGTCCGAGTTTGCACGGTCCTATGCGGGTCCGTCGTCCATGATGAATGCCGCGCCTGAGCCGGGCAACGCGCCCGACTCGAACAACACGACCACGATCCTGGGACCCAAGTCATCGGCACGCGCCATCGTGATCGTCAACATGTCGCACCTGGTGCCATACTGCGCCGACCTCGCGCTCATGTACAAGATGTGCCCGTGCGCGCGCGCCGACGGGTTCCCGGACATGGTGGCCCTGTGCCAGCACAATGCTGCCGTGGCAATGCAGATCGGGTACTCGGACGTGGCCAAGCTGTGGACGCTGGCCGAGCTGGTGGTGGTCTCGGCCGCCAGCAGCTACGGCGACCACTGTGGCAGCAACTCGGCCGAGTATATGCCTCCGCGGCCGGTCGACTCGGTGCGAGGGGGCGGACCGTGGAGCCGCACGGCTACCGGCGGCGGGGGCCTGGGCCGCCATGATATGAGTGGTAGTAGCAGCCGTCAAGCCTGGAAGGGCCAGCAGCACCCGCTGATGCGGTCGCTCATTGACCGGATCCTGGCCGCACTCGAAGCGCGCCGCGACGTCCAGTCGCTCGCGGTGTTTGCGGCCGTGTTTACTTCCGTCGAATTTGGAGCCTCCACGTCCGCGCAACTGGCCAACGCGCAGTCCTTGAGCTATGATGGGCAGCTGCAGCAGCATCGGTTTTCTCCGCCGAGCGCGTTCCGGCTGCACCCGGGCGGCAGCATGCGGTCGACACCCGCCGCGGTCGAGGTGGAAGAAAACCCGCTCTTTGATCGCATTGGCGCAACGACGACGACGACGACAACAACAACAACCGTGAGCTTTGGAGGCGGTGCGGCGCCCGCTCGGTCGGGATCGTTTGGGTCACGGCTGGCAGCCACCTCGGGCGTGTTTGGCCTGCAGCACCAGCGGTCGTCATCCCCAGCAGCGATGGCGGGAGCGGGAGGCGCTGCTGGGATGACAGCGACTCTGCCGCCGCGTGGAGCGTCGCCCGCATTTGTCCCGTCCATGCATGCGCTGCCGCCAGCACTGGTGCGCGTCGAGTCGGTCCCTCCTGTGGGGACCACTCCGCTCGTGGAGGCACCGCGGCTCGCGCTCTCTCCATCCGACGCTGCCGACGAACCTGGTATGGCGGTGACTCGAGGTGGGTTGGTCGTTGCAACGACCTCTTCATCGCTCGTCCCCGCACCGCCATCTGCATCGCCACCTCCACCTCCCCCACCTCCGCCTCCGCCTCCGCCGCCGTCGCTGCCGCTGCCACCGACGGCGATGCCACACGCAGCTCAATTGGCTGGTCGGCACTCGAGTCCGGCCATTCTTGCCGAGAGTTTGCGTCCAGGCGGCAGCTGGTCAGAATCAGCGACACAGCAGCAACAGTCGTCGTCTCGGTGCGATGCCAGCGGCGCTTTGGTGTTGGTGACCGGCAATGGGCTGGTTCTGAAGGTGGTGGACGTACCATCGTCCTCCATGCTCCCGCCGTCCACCACCAGTACGGCCGCACGAGGCCACCTGGCGGCGGCCAGGTCCGCCGACCCGACGACTCGGGTACGTGCGGCAAGGTACGCCCGGTACATGGTAGCGTACGCCGACCTCCTGCACCGGTCCGGCATGCTGGTTGCGCGTGCAGTACTGGGCCAGCAACTGGCGGTGGCCGCGCGCGTGGCAGGCATGACGGTGCCCTCGCCCGTGGACGCCGGCGACCTCGTGGCCGACTGCACGCTGTCGCAGTGCGCCGTGTGCCGGTGCGCGGTCCGTGGGCTGGGCACATTTTGCCCGAGCTGCGGGCACGGCGGCCACTTGGCGCACTTGCGCGAGTGGTTTACCGCCGCCGCTACCGCTGCCTTCAATGCTGCCGCTGGCGGGCCGGCAACAATCTCTTTGGCGGCCGCCGCAACCGCTGCTGCTGCCGCTGACGCCGCGCGCGCGTGCCCGGCCGTCGGGTGCGAGTGCCGGTGCCGCGGCGCTGGGCTGCCGCAACCCTCGTTGCTGCCGCCACCTTTGGCGGCCGCGTCTCTCTCGGCCGGTGCAGGGTCGATGAGCGCCCTGGCGGCGGCGCAGGCAGCGGCGGCCAATTCGAGCCTGTTGATGCTCGGCGGCAAGCCGCTTTGAGGACGCACTCCCATTTTTTTTTATTTTTTTTTTATTTGGCTCCTCTTTGGCGGCCAGCAGCATCATACAAGACACCTCCGTTTGCAATAAAATGCTTCGCACGCACATTCTTGCCCTGGGCGGCGCGTCGTGCTCGGGCAAATCGACGCTCGCGCAGCACATGCTGACGGCGCTGGCCACCCCCGCGGCCGCCAACCACTGTGCGCTCTATGTCATGCGCCAGGATGCGTTCTTCAAGGTTGGTTTATTGCCTTTGTTTTCGTTGCTTCTCGTCGCTTCTCGTCGCTTCGATGGGTTACTACTGAGGTTACTGCTGAGGTTATCAAGTAACGTATAAAAAAATTAAAATTAAAAATAAAAATAAAAATAGCCAACGACCGAGATCCCGCTGGACCCGACGACCGGGATCGAGAACTGGGACGTGCCCGGTGCGATTGATTTCGGAGCAATGCACGCGACGCTCGCGGCCGTCCGCGCCGCCACCAGTATCGCGGACTTGGACGCGTTATGGCGCGCGCGTGGGCTCGCACAGGACGCGCAGGATCACATGCGAACGGGCGACGACGCCCTTGCCGCCGCTGCGCTGCCGACGTGGATGGCCGATGCGATGATGGCTGCCGTTCCAATGCCAGCCCGTTGGCCCGCGGCCCTGGTGATTCTGGACGGATTCATGCTCTTCCATGACGACGACAACAACAACAACGGCGGTGACCAAGGCCCAGCGGTGCTGGCGGCATGCGACGCCGCGACATACGTTGTCGCCGACGCAGCGACGTGCGTGCGGCGGCGCGACGCGCGGTCCGGGTACGCGTGCGCCGACGGCGTGTTCTGGGCCGACCCGCCCGGGTACTTTGCATCCACCGTGTGGCCGGCGTTTTTGGCGCTGAACGCGGTGCCGCTGGCGGCGCTGGCCCCGGCGTTTTCAGTGCTGGACGCCGACGAAGCAGATGCCGTCCCCGCGGTCCCTGGCTCGCCCGTAACGCTGCGGTACCCGAACGCAGGCGAGCTGCGGATCCCCGTGCTCATGCTCGACGGCCGCGACCGCGGGCCCGACGGCATGCGGATCAACCTGGCTGCGGTCCTCGCTCATGTATTCAAACACCTCTGATCAAAACCCGTACTTGCTGCCCGCGGCCTTTTTCTTTTGCCGGTTGGCCGAAAACATGCCCTCGAGCTCGCGCGACTGCGCCGCCGCCTTCTTGGCCAGCTGCAAGAGCCCGAGCTTGGTGCTGGCCGACAAGTGCTGGTTGATGGCCTTGGGTGCTGCCGCCTTGTGCGCGGCCGCGAGTTGCTCGTAGTCCTCGTGCTGCAGCTCGTCCTGTACCGAAATTTGGTGGATGATGGGGCCGGCGCCAGATGAGGACGATGACGCATTGCTGGCACGCAGGAGCTGTTTTTCCGAGAGGCCGAGCTTGTGCAACTGCACAGTCTTTCGTCGTCAATGACAAGGATACAAGAGAAAAGAAAAGAAGAAAAGAAAAAAAAGAAAAAAAAGAAAAAAAAGAAAAAAAGAGAGGACGTACATCGCGCCGATCCACGCCGAGCTCGCGCGCAATCTGGTCCATATCGGGAGCGCCATCCTCGGTCGTCATACTGTACCCGGCAGCAGCAGCAGCAGCGGAAGCGGAAGCATAGGACGCGGACGATCCAGCCGGTTGCGGCGCGTACAGGTGCGACGGATGGAATGAATCGGCAGTCGGCGGTGGCGGCATACCGGCGGCATCAGATCCGTCAACGGCTGGTCCGATCGCAGCCGCGCCTGGTCCGTCGTCGTCGTCTGGAAAAATTGAAGTTGGCATGTCAGGAGAAGGCATCTCTCTCGCGTGAAAACAAGGCCGAGCGTACCAAATGAGAACAACGATGCGGCAGTCGCATTCGGGATCCGTGCCTTCAGAGCGGTCGGGGGTGGCGCCGGCGAAGGCTCTGTTGTTGCCAAAGGGGTGGTGGTGGTGGTCGCGACTCGCCTCACGACCGTCTTTTTCGCGGGCTTGGCAGCAGCCGTCGGAGCCAAGGTAGACGACATTGGTGCCTTTGACGACGACGACGACGACGACGACGACGGCTGGGGTAACCGCGAAAAGAGGCCAGAGCCAGCAGCATTACGGGCGGGACCCGATCCAGGACCAGTGGGCGGCGATAACGCGGAAGGTGCCGACGGTGGTGGAGCGACCAGACGCAGATCTTCCGCATCCAGCCGGCGTCGCTTATTCGCTCCGGGGGCAGGCAGCCCGGACAGGAACGCGGACGTGGACAGGTCGGCGCGCGTTGGGCGTTTGAGCGAGGATGATGGAATGTCATTCTTGCTCAGGACTGATGATGGCGGAGGCGAGTCCGAGTCTGAGCCCGAGTCGGACGAGTACGAGACCAGCGATGCCATTTTTTGTTAATGTTATGTGTCTCTGAATTTCGAATTCAAAGACATGATGACCGGCTCATCTGACCAGCAGCAGCTCGGCCCCGCCGCCGCCGCCCTGGCCCCATTGCTGGCCGCGGCACTGCGCGAACTGACGTCCTCTCCAGCAGCGACACCACCACCACCACCACCACCATCCCTGGTCGCGTTCCGCACGCACGCCGCCGACTTGGCCAACGCACTGGCCGCCCATACCGCGTCCGCCCCCACGCCCGCTCCCGGCTCCTACGCGGCCCTTTCTCGACAGGTGCCTTTCATGTCCTTGTTATGCTCGTCCAGGTGCTCAGTTCTGCGTTGGTGTAATAGAAGGCTACGCTCCAAGCCCATATCGCCCACCAACGCGCGGCCTTGGCCATGATGCATGCTCGATTGGACTCGTGGCGCGACCGTCTTGCCGCCCAGGCCGCCGCCGCCGACAATGTGGTCGCTGCCCGCCAATTACCCGGCTCACTGGGTCCCAGGATCACTGTGGCCCATGGCACTTCGGATCCCTTACCGCCCGTCTCGGCCGCACAACGAAACGATCGCTTGAGGAAGAGCCAGGCGGTTGACCGCGATCGCGATAGTGAGAGCGAAAGCGAGAGCGACGATCATGACGATGAAGAGGAGGACGCGCGCACGTCGCGGGCCGGCACCAAGTCGCGCCGGTCAGGCGCTGTTGACCTGGTCAGCATGCGGTCGGGCGACTTGGCAGCAACGAGCGGGCGCGGTGACGACGATGAGGACGAGGAGGGAGAGTCGGACGATCGCGAGGACGACGAGTCGTCGATGGCATCGGGCGCGGCCGCGGACGACGAAGCAGCTGGGGACGACGACGCAATCGAGGCCGCGTTGGCGGAGCTGATGCACGGGCCCGTTGGCGGCGCCGCTGCCGCCCACCCGCCCGGTTCCGCTGCTACAGCCACGGGTGGTGCTGGACCGGGGACTTACGCTAGCGGCGCATCGACACCGGGCGTGCGGGCGTTCCGGGTCGAGGACGACGAAGGCCCGCCCACCGATCCCGTGGCCGCTGCTGCTGCGCCGGGGACGACGACAGCGGCCGGTTCGGTGTCGGCCGCCGCTGCCACGTCGGACACGTCCCTCGCGACGACTGCGTTGGATGTTACCGGCAATCCCGCTCCTTCCTCGGCCGCCTCTATTGCCGCTGCCGCAGTTCCTCCATTGGCGAGTGCTGCTGCTGCAGCCCGGTCGCGACTGACAGCGGCGGTCGGCGCCGGGTCTGTCGCCAACCTCCCCGCCCTTGATCTCAAGAGCGACGACAGCGAGAGCGACAGTGAAAGTGACAGCGATTAGAATCATGTAAATTTTTTTTTTCTTTTTTCCCCCACCTTCATTCCAACGGTGACGACGGCTCGGCCGCCTCCTCCTCCAGCGGTCCGTCTGTGGCCGTTTCATCATCAGGAGCAGGGACCGTGTCTGCAGTTGCCGGGCCAGGATCAGCGATCGTCTTCTCCTGGGCATCAGAGGCCGCGTCTGTCGACGGCGCCGGATCCGCAGTAGTAGCAACGACGACCGTGTCCAAGGCCACGCTCTCCATGCCCGCGGCCGCCAAAGACACCCCAGCGTCGTCCTCGCCACCACCTTCTTCATCGTCGCCAAGCCCGTCGTCACCGCCCGCTACCCCGCCCGCCACCGCGGCCGACCGCTCCGGCTCAACCGACTCGACCTCCACGCTCAAGTAACTCGGTTCCACGTAAATCGCAGTCGCTCCCACCGCCAGTGCCGCCGGGTCCCCACCCCACACCGCCTCGACCGAGACAGCGGCGGCCACGTCCACGATGCCGCTCACCAGCGGAAGAGCCGCCACCACCACCGCCGTCGACTGGCCCGGCGTCAGTGTCGCGGTAGTGACGAGCGGGCCCGTGATCACCAGGTCCGAGTCGGACCGCCACGTGCACCGCACCGACATGGTCCAGGGCGGGAACAACGGTGCAGCGGTGCCTCCTGCGGTTGAAGGGCCGTTGCCAAAGTTGTGGCGGCCGCCAGGGGCAGCGGGAGCCGGCGCGGCGGCGTTGGCGGCGGCCATGGCCGAGACGGCGGCGGCGGTGGCGGATCGGTTCGACAGGACCAGGGTCACCAGCGTGGGTGCCCGGCGCACGGTGGTCGACGCATGCGCCATGCCGACGTGCAGCGGTGGGGGCGGCGCGATTGGGATCGGCAGGAACCCGCGCCACGAGTTGAGCGTCCATGCGAACCACAGCCGCGGCGGCGGGGGCAGCAGCGGGCGTGGTGGTGGTAATGGCGGGGCTGACGAAATCGTCGCGTCGTCGTCACCGCCACCGCCAACACCACCACCACCACCACCAGCCAAAGGAGGAGCCACGACCAGCTCGGGCGCCAACAACTCCATGGGTCCCGTCCACCACTCGGGCCACTGTCCCGCACTTAACGCCCCACGGGCTCCACTGCCGCCGCAATCCTCGTCCACGGCCACCACCCGCACCAAGTGCGAGACGGCCCGGCGCGGCGCGATTTCCACCGCCTCGCCGCCCACCACCCCACCGGAGCCAACCAGCGCGCCTTCAAGCTGCTGGTGGAGTGCCTCGAGCGATGCGACCAGTGCGCGCTGTGGTGGGACCGCGAGCGGATGCTGCTGTTCGACGGGTGATCCGGGCAAGTCGCGCCACTCGGCCCGCGCCGACTGCACCAGCGGCACCAGCGTGACCGCCAGCGAGTGCACGTCGGCGTGCGGGCCGTACGTCCACTCGAACGCCACGTGCGCCGCGTGCCAGTGCATCCACATGGTCACGGTCGCCGACTCGCCCGGCGCCAGTGACGCCGGTAACGGCGTGGATGGGTCCAAAGCAAAGGTGACGCCGCCGGGCGCTGCCGCCCACTCGGAGCCAGTCTGTGGAGGTGCGGCAGCATGATCCGATGGGGCAAGCACCCGGACGCCGATCGCGCCCGTGGGCACAAACCCGTTGTTGACCAGCGCCACCTGCACCGCCATGGTCTGTGACGCAAACACCACCGACGGAATGTCCCACGAAACGCCAAGCTTGGACCGCGGGGCAATCACGGAAATGGGCACCCGGTGCGCCAAGGGAGCGCACATTGGGACCGTATCGTACAGGCGGAACTTGAGCTGCGTGAGCTTGACGCTGCCAATGGCGAGGCCGCGGACCGAAAATGTGGCCCGGACCGACTCGAGCGGGCCCAACTCGATGATCTGCGCGGCACTGGGCACCTCAATCGCCACCACCTGTGCGGGGTCGGCTGCTGCTGCTGCTGCTGCTGCTGCGGCTGTTTCTTCATCGGCGCTTGCTTCGGATTCGGGATCACCAACATTGGCAGTCATTCCCAGCACCGGAGAGTACACCATGACCGGAATGGCCATTGGGTTGGTGAGCTTGATGGTCAAGTTGATCGTTTCTATACGGGTTGCTGGTCAGAACAGCGCCCAAACCAATATAGTCATAAAGGACATACCGTGGACGCAGACAGGCTCTACATCCATCGCCTCGACGATCGGCACCGGATCCGGGAGCTCGTGCCACCCGCCAACAGCCTCGGCCGCCGCCGGGAACTGCGAGTACAGGTACACGAGCTCGTCGAGCGGCATAGTCTGGCCCGGGTGCACGAGCTTGAGCATGGCCGCGACGGCCGCGTCTAGCATCCCCTGGTGGTAAAACTGGCGTCCAAGAGCCAGCTGCACGTGGTCGCGCATGGCGTCCCAACCCGGCGGGAGCAGCCGCTCGGCCACCTGGTAGCACCGGACCGCGTGTGCACGCAGCTGCGCCTTGGTGTACTTGTTGCCCGCCAGCACCAGGTGAATCAGGGCTTTGCGGCGCCACTCGACGCCGGGGAGCAAGTACATGGCGGCGGCCTGTTCCAGGAACAACGCCACGCGCGAATTGGCGCTGGTCGAGTTGGCGTCCGGGTCGGCGGCCGCCGCCCGCAAGTACACTGCCGCTGCGCTCGTGGCCTGGCCGTCGGCGGCCATCAGCGCCGCCACCACCACGGTAGCCCGCGCGGCTCCCATTGGCATATGTGCGCGCGTCTGGTACGTGGAGATGCACGACTCGAGCGCTTGCTCGGCGTCCGCCCATTGGCCCAGGGCTGCATGGCAAATGGCCACCATTTCCTGGGCCGCGGCCAGGTGCCGGTACGCCTTGTCGGAAGAAAAGGCACGGGCCGCGGTCTGGTACACTGCGAGCGCCAGCTTGTAGTCGCGCAGCGCAAACGCGAAATCGGCCAGCCGCCGAAGCAGCGCCTCTTGCGCCGTGTGCGAGTACACGACGGCCATCGTCGGCGTCTCGGATCGGTTATTGGAACTATTGCCTCCTCCTCCTCCTCCGCCAAATCCAAACAGCGGTGACGACGACGAGTTGCGGGAGGTTCCAGACGACGACGACGAATTGGAGCCAAAGTACTTTCGCGATGCGGTGAATAGCCGCCCCGTGATCCCACGCCGAGGGGCAGCCACCGTATCGTTCCAGTGCGCGGCACATCGCTCCATGTACGGAATCAGCGAGTGGTTGACCAGGGCCGAGACAAAGGCCGAGGCGCCCGTGACTGAGAGCGAGTGGACGCGGATCGGAGACACCCCAGGGACCGGGGAAGCAGGGACAACCACATCGCCGCCGGTGCCATCGTTGGGCACGAACCGAGCGAGAAACTGCGCGTCGTGCTCGAACGGCGTCCAGACGTCGCGTGCAGGGCCATCCGCATCGCCCTCGACCGCGTCGGGTGCCGGTGCGCGCATGGAAATGACGGAAAAGTGCGGGCCAAAGGTGCGGCCGACCGCATCAATCACCCGCCGGCAGATGTCGTCGCCCGTCGCGCCGTCGTGCAGGATCAGGTTGTGGCGGAAGACGCCCGGGTCCATCCAGCCGCGCTCAAAGACGGGCAGCGTGGCGATCAGGTTGTTGAGCTTGGACAGCGCGCCGACCGGGTCCGGGTTGGCGGTGGAGACGGCAAAGACCAGCGTCATCGGGTGGTCGAGGGCCTCGTGCTCGGACGCGGTCGAGGTGCCCGTCAGCCAGTACCGGTACGAGGAGAACCAGGGCGTCGGGTACTGTTCTGCTGGCACTTCTTTTTTTTGGTGAGGTTGGCGGTCTCTTGGCGTCGAGTAAGAAAACACGGACCCTGGGCGGGGACGTCCCACTCGCCGTCGGCAGTGGCCAGGGCCGGTGCGGGCGGAAAGCGAATGGCGTCGGCCAGCAGCTCGTCGACAATGGGCGGCACTCGCGGGTCCTCGACGCGGTTGATTTCGACGAACCGAATGGCAAAGTCGCGAATCGGCAGCACGCCGGGCGAGGTGCCGGTAATGTCGCGGGTCTGGGCGGCGGTGGTAGCGAACGGGGCCAGGAACGCCGACAGGGACGAGATCGAGCGGGCGGCCAGCAGCGGGCGGACATCCGGGGTGGTGACGATGGCCACGCGCGGGGCCCAGGCCGAGGTGCCGTGCAGCCACGACAGGCAGGCGGTGCGGTGCGGGAACGGGTGCAGCGCCGCCGCGGGCGAGGGCGGTCGTCGTTGTGGTTCGTCGTCGTGCGCCATTCTTCTCCTTCTTTCCGTCTCGTGATCTTGATTGATTGATCCTGATCTTGCCAAAGAGGAACGAAAATGGAGCACTCGGCCATTGCGATCCCCGGCCCGCTCGTCTCGCTGCTCGTGCACGAGGCCCACGAGGTTTATTTATTTATTTATTTATTTATTGTTTTTTTATTTATTTATATATATACATGTCCCAATCCAACATGGCTAGAATCCCACCACCGGCCTCTTGATTGGCCACGTCCAGGACCGCGTGGTCCTCTCGGTGCACGACCACTCCATGGACCAGCATACCACCCACGAGGTGACCTATGGTTTGCGTTTTTTATTTTTTTTATTTTTATTTTTTTTTAAAAGCAAGTATCCATTTCCAATCCCCGTCACGGATTTGCACGAGAGCACAGAGATCACCTCCATTTACAGCCCGCCGACGCCATGGTACGATGCCCTGGGCGACATTGCGCCTGGTGTCTTGGCCAATGTCCTCAGCTCGGCCCAGGTACCATTCACATCGCGCCTCTTGATCAGTCGTTTTGAGCCTCAAAAAAGATTTAAAAAAGGCAAGGGACCCGGCATCGCGCATCATTGGCCTGTACTCGTCCCGGGCCGGCATGTCCACGCCATCGCTGCGCGAAAACAAGCTGTGGACTCTGCTCAACGATGGCGCAGCGGTAGCAGAGTCCAGCCGGACCGCCTGTCCGTGCGTGTTCTTGCTGATCCAGTCGCACACCGAAGACTTTGTGCAGGTCTGGTCCCAGGTCGGGTTCCAGCGGCAGCCGGGCGACAAGCACGTTCTTCTCGTCTTCCTTTCATTCGTTTCTATCGGACTGATTGTTGCGCCAATGGCTAGCCACAGCGCGTACCGCGTCCCCGTCGTGATCCCGAACATGGTGCAGTCGAACGGGCTGTCGGCAGCACCTACCATGGTGTACAGTGCCAGCGCCGCGGTGGTGCGCGCGGGTGCCGACGTGGATCAGAGCGTGGCGGCAATGCGTGCTGCGTGCCTCGCGTCGATGGAGTCGGTGGAGTTGTTGGCGGTGTGAAACGCTCAGGCGAGCGAGTGGCTTGTTCTTTGTGGAGTTTTGCCAGCTTTCAATCAATGTTTTTTTGAGGTTCAGTCTCTCCGGCCTTAATACTCGGATTTTCCATATCTATTCAACATGGGTGAGTAAATTTTCATTATGCTTCAACCTGCACTGGCGCGGGCACTCGCGCACACGGAACACCCGCGTTCCGCGCGCCTGCCAAAGTCCGAATGCGCTCATGGACAAATTTTCTTGAATGGCCACACCCGTGCATCCGCGCCCGCTGCCATTTCAATTGTCGAAAAAATTCTGACCGGCGCGCCTGCAATAACTGAACACAGCTCCCGCTAAGAAGAAGTGGTCCAAGGGCAAGACCTCGGACAAGGCCAACAACACCGTCACTCTTGACCAGGCGACGTACGACAAGCTGTTCAAGGGTAAAATTTTCCGAATTTTTTTTGCATTTTTCCAAATTTGTGAAAAAAAGAATACTCAATTCAGCAACACTTGAACAGAGGTGCCCACGTACCGTCTGATCACGCCGTCGGTGCTCGTTGACCGCATGCGCATCAACGGCGCTCTGGCCCGCCTGGCCCTCAAGGACCTGGCGGCCAAGGGCGAGATCAAGCTCGTGTCGGCCCACGGCTCGCAGCTCATCTACACCCGCGCCACCATCGGTGCCGATGCCCCCGCTGCCTAATTTAGTGCAATGGAAAAAAAAATTGTTAAAAAAAAATCATTATACTGTTTTCAGCGCGATGAACGCGGGTACACGCTGTCGGCCGCAGACAGGCCGGGTGGGAATGCGGTACAGGCGGGTTCGACTGCGCGTGCCATTGGCGGGAATGCGCCGGGGACCTCGTCATCGCTGCTGTTGGGAGGCTGCGTTCCAAGCGACGAAACCATGCTGGCGCCAATGAACGAGTCGCGGCGAGGTCCTGCCATGTGCGACGACGACGAGAACGATGCCATGCTGGGCGTCAGTGGGAGGTGGTGGTTGGAGCCATCAGGCGATCGCTGTGGTGGTGGTGGGTACCCTCCACCATCGCTGCCAGCGTGCATGGGGTTCGGTTGCTGTTGCATGGGACGGTGAGGTCCGGCCACCATGGCGGGTGGGACGGGCGAGCGCGCGCGGCGATCGTAGATCGACAGTCCTAATAGCGGCACGCTATTGCTTGGTGGCGGCAGCACACTGGTCGTTGCTCCTGGTGGTGGTGGGGGATAGTAGTAGCTCGGTCCGCTGGCTGGCACGTACGATGCAGGGGGTGGTCCCGACGGCCCATGCGGGTACCCGTATGGATTCTGCATCGGCTGCGCCGCAGATGCGGCCATGGGTGGTGCGGGAGAAGGTGGCGGGAAATACGGCATACTGCTCGCGGCCATCGGGGCGGAAGGAGGCGGCGGCGGATAGAGCGTCGGATCGCGCAGCACCGCCGCCGCCGGCTGCGCCTGGAACCCGGACATGGTGATGGGCGAGTGCGGCATCCCTTGCGACGAAGGCGACGTCAGTGACGCCGCCGACGACCGCCGGGGACCAGGGACCGGCGGCGCCTCCTTGGGCGGAACCGCAGGCCGCGGCGGCCCGTACGTGTGCGAGGGAGGGAGCGGCGAGTGCAGCGGCGAGCGCAGCGGGTGCGAGTGCGAGGGCATGCCGGCGCTGCCCCCACCGGTCGGGTCACCGCCCCCACCGGCCATGGACGACGGCCGCGATGCCGGCGGCGACATGCCCGGCGGCGATCCCGCTCCACCAGCACCGCTTCCGCCGCCGCCGTACGACCCGACCGAGTGCGCCGAGTAGAGAGACGTGCGGCCCGAAATGCTGGGCGTCGCGTGCATCAGCGGGTGCGCCAGGGGCGGGATCGACTCAATGGCCTGCATGCACTCGCGCACCAGCTGGATGGTGGCGTCGGACCCGCGGTATGCGGGCCGCTGCTGGCCGTCGAGCGGGTACCCGACGGGCAGCTGGTCGGCGATCCGCGCGCCGCAGCTGGCGACCGCCGCCAGTCGCGCCGCGTGCACCCGCAGCGCGTCGAACCGCACGTGCAGCGCCGCCTTCAGGTGCACGCGCTTGAGCTCGGCTAGCTCGGCCTCGGCCGCCACCAGCGCCAGCTCGGCCCTTGAGCAGTCGGCGCGGGCCTCGGCGGCCCGGGCATCGAGCGCGGCCGTCGACGCTGACGAGGACGAGCGGCGAATTGAGGACGACGACGACGACGATGCAGCGCCGCCCTTGCCGCGGGTCGGCGACGACGACCGCTGCAGCTTGGTCAGAGCGGTGTCGGCGCGGTGGTACGCGTCACGCAGCGGCTGCACCGCAATCTCGTGGTCGCGGATCTTTTTAAAGTGCGCGCGCGCCAGCTCGTGCTGCGCGGCCATCTCGCTCGTCGACGTGGCCACCTGGTGCACCAGCGACCCGGCCTTGTCCGAGACGTCGCGAATGTCGAGCTCGTCCTCCTCGGTGCCCCATTTGATGAAGTATTCCGCGGCTTATATATATATATATATATATATATATATTTTGGTATTGTGAGACGCATTTTTTCGTCTTCTTAAACCAGGCGACGTACACTCGCGCAGCTCCACGGCCAGTGTCCGGTAGTTCTCGACCACGTCGCGCTCCTCGTGAATGTACACCTCCAGTTCCTTGTGCTCGATTTTGGCGGCAACACGGTCAATGTTGCGACGCAGCGCTTGCAGGTGAGGGAAGTGGGACATTTGCTTTGCTTCAAACTTCTATCTTTCTACCGTCAGAGTCGTGCAGTCAAGGGACGTTTATCTGGTTGCTGCAATTTTTAGAGCGGCAAGATCGCTGAAACGTTTTGAAAACTCAAGCTTTTCTAGAAACGAGGGTCTACTTGGCGTATTGAAAAAAAAAAAAAAAAAAATTTCATTGAATGCGATACCCCATCTCGCTCAGCTGGTGGCACGACGGCATGGGCGAGTTCCGCGCCTTCTTGAGCGCGTCCGGATCCGGCTTCCCGATCCCCCACCCGACCGCGCGCTGGACCGCGGTATCCCGGATCGACCGTTCGCGGCGGCACGACTCGGCCAGCCGGGTGATGAATTTCTGCTCCACCTCGTGCATGAACTCGGGCACGTTGCGCGGGTAGCTGCGCTCGAACGTCGCCCACTGGTCGCCGTTCACGTACGCCTGCACGTGGTGCTTGGGCGTCGTCACCGCCTTCCCGTAAAACCGTGTCCGCGTGAACGACACGTCCGGCATCGTCGGGCCCGAGAAGAACGCGTTGAGCAGCGTGAACGCGACGATCATGAGCACGGGCAGCAGTTGCAGGAACGAGTACGTGCCACCGGCGGCCGCCCCTTGGCCCCGCGATCGTTGTT
>MU624989.1:0-14709 GCA_025349905.2 Blastocladiella britannica
TGGAGTGTCAAGGGCCATCCGTCGGGCAAAGAAGTATCGGGTTCGTCGTCCTGTTGGTCCGTATTGGGCGCTGACCGAGGCGGAGGGGGTGGATTTGTAGTGTTAAATCATGTTGTGGAACTTTTGTGGAAGTTGGGGTGTTCAGTTTGGGGCAAAATCCACAATATTTCGTTTGTGACTGCCAGTGCTGCTGTTGCTCTCTCTCATTCGAAATTCATTCTACTTTTTTACTCGGTCAGACATATATATAATCTGCCATCGATTTCCCGACGACAACGACTGCGACAGCAGCAACAACAACAACAACAACAAAAAAAACAGCACGACTACAATCCGACCGAAACAAATATGGCAGATGACCACGATCCGGCCACTGGTGGCGACAGCAGCGGATTCCCGTTTGAGCGCACGACCGACGGCATCTCGAGCGCAACCCTCGATCGCGCCGCCACCGCCAAATACAAGCTGGAGGTGTTTTACAAGAACCTGCTGGACGCCACGCTGGAGCGGCAGGCGCGGTTGGCGGATCTGGGACGCAAGCTCGACGCGGAACAGTGCTCGGACGAGCGCAAGACCCGGCAGCTGGCGGCGCTGGGCCGGAAAGAGTCGGACTACTTGCGGTTCCGCCGCGTCAAGCTCGGGGTTGATGACTTTGCGACCATCAAAGTCATTGGTAAGGGAGCGTTTGGGGAGGTGCGGCTGACTCAGAAGCGCGACAATGGCCGCATTTACGCCATGAAGACCTTGCGCAAGTCGGAGATGGTCAAGAAGGACCAGGTACGTACTTATATCCGAGTATATTTTCAAGATACTCACCATCTCAATGTAGCTGGCACACGTCAAGGCCGAGCGGGACCTGCTGGCCATGTCGGTCGACCAAAACTCTCCATGGGTCGTGCAACTGTACTTTTCGTTCCAGGATCCCATCTTTCTGTACCTGATCATGGAGTTTTTGCCCGGGGGCGATCTCATGTCGATGCTCATCAAGTACGACACGTTCACCGAGGATGCCACGCGCTTTTACATGGCCGAGTGCATTGCTGCCATTGATTCGGTCCATGCCCTTGGGTTTATTCATCGGTACGTTCAATTTCTTCTTTGTTTTTAAAGTGAAAATGGCTGCTGATATACGAAATGCAGAGACATCAAACCTGATAACTTGCTCGTGGATAAGGACGGACACTTGAAGCTGACGGATTTCGGACTGGCTACCGGGTTTCATCCAACCCACGACTCGGCGTACTACCAACGGCTGTCCGAATCGGGAGCATCGGGCGGCGGCGATTCCAGCGGCAAGGCCGCGCCCATCAATCTTAATGCACAGTCGGTGCGGTCCGAGCAGGTTGCAACGTGGAGGAAAAACCGAAGGGCACTGGTAAGTATGTTTCTTGTTTTTTTAACTTCATTTCACCATGTCTGCATCAATTTAACAACATATAAAACAGGCGTATTCGACCGTGGGCACACCAGACTACATTGCGCCCGAGGTATTTCTCGGCACGGGGTACGGTAAAGAATGCGACTGGTGGTCGCTGGGAGCGATCATGTTCGAGTGCCTAGTCGGTTACCCGCCGTTCTGCTCCGACTCCCCACAAGAGACGTACCGCAAAGTGATTCAGTGGAAGCAGTGGCTGGTGATCCCCGAGGACGTGCACCTGTCGTGGGAGGCCGAGGACCTGATCAAGCGGCTGCTGTGCGATGCGCCCAACCGGCTGGGCCGGAATGGTGCACAAGAGATTCGCCAGCACCCGTTCTTTACCGCCGTCAACTTTGCCGGCCTCCGAACATCGGCGCCGCCATACATCCCCGAACTCAAGTCCATCACCGATACGAGCTACTTTCCCACCGACGAGCTCGCACACGTGTCGACGTCCATCTCGGACGCGTCCGAGGATCACTCGGCCAATGGCGGCGCAGGGACCGCTGGCGGTGCGGATGCCGATGGCGACGCGTCGGGACTGTACAAGGACTTGGCGTTTGTTGGGTTTACGTTCCGCAAGTTTGAGACGATCCGGGGATCCATTGAATGAAGAAACGATCACTTTTTTATACAATTTTTAAGAAAGGAGAGGAGGAGGCACGTATATTAAATTTTGGGCTATCCTCAGGCAGAGCCCAAGACAAAATTCACCAGCTGTCCGCCCCGAGCAATGATCACCTTCTTGATCGGCTTGCCAGCGATCCACTTGTTGCCGGCAGCGGACGCGCGCAGCTGCGCCTCCACGTTCTCGGCGAGCGCATCGACCGGCAGCTCCAATGTCGCGCGCGTCTTGCCATTGATCTGCATCACCACGGTAGCGGTCGCGGCCTTTACCGCCGTCGATGCTTGCGGCCACTCGGCCCACACATGCCCCGACTGCCGCAGCTGGTGCGTCCACAGTTCCTGCGCCAAGCACGGCGTCATCGGCGCCATCAGCTGCACCAGACGCGTCAGGGCTGTGTCCAGTACGGGCGACGGTGGCGCGCTCCCGTTTTTGCTGGAGACAGATAGGTGCTCGGAAATGGCGTGCGTCAGCTTGATCAGGTTCGAAGGCACCGTGTTCAAGGAGGATGAGGTTTCAAACGAATGCGTGATCTGTGGTCGTTGTTTTGGATGAGTATCCATCGTATAAAGAGAGAGGGGTCAATTTGATTGGACGCCAAAGAAAAAAAAAAGCATACCTGCTGGTGCAATGTATTGGTAATAACCCAGAGATCGCGCTCGGACTTGGACATGGAATCGACCGGGAGCTCCGCCGCGGCCACGGCCGCCCGGTCGCCGTCCACAGGGACCGCGGGCCATCGTGCAATGCGGTCAGCCACCAGCGCCCACACGCGATTACACCACCGCGCAATCCCGACCACGGCGTCCGCGTCCCACTCGAGCACGGCCGCGGGCGGGGCCTTGGAAATGATGAATGCGCGGGCCACGTCGGCACCGTACACCGCGACCACGTCCTCGGGCGCGACGCCATTGTGTTTTGACTTGGACATTTTCTCGTACGAGACGCGCGCTAATTCGCCCGTGGCCACCACCACGTCCAAGTTGTTGCGGTCCGGGTCGCGCACCGACTCGCCTGGCTTCAAGTACCGTCCCGTGGTCGGGTCGCGAAGCGTGCGGCCGTGCACCATCCCCTGAGCCAGGAGCGCCTTGAACGGCTCGCCGTCCAGCGGCAAGGGGGTCATGTGCTGGTGCACAAACTTGGTCACAAACCGCGCGTACAGGAGGTGCAAGATCGCGTGCTCGATCCCACCAATGTACATGTCGACGGGCATCCCAGCGCGAGCAATGATCGCGGGATCAAAGGGGGCGGTCCGGTTGTGCGAGTCCAGGTACCGGAAAAAGTACCAGGACGAGTCCACAAACGTGTCCATGGTATCGGCGTCACGCTGCGCCAGCGGGTTGGCGCACTTTGGGCACGTGCACTGGCGCTTGGTTGGGTCAAAGAAATCGGCGATCGAGTCGGCTACGCGCACCGGGAGCTGCGGGTCCGGAACTGCCACGGGACCACAGTCGGGGCAGTGCACGATCGGGATCGGACACCCCCATGACCGTTGTCGCGAAACGAGCCAGTCGCGGAGCCGGTACGTGGTGGTCGGGGTTCCCATCTTGGCGGTCTCGAGCCACTGCGCGGCCGCTCCGGCCGACTTGCCGTTGAGCGCGTGTCCTGCCGGCGCCACCACAACCATCGATCCATCGGATGACGACGTGTCGATTGCCTCCACCACCGGCAGCCCGTACGCGGCCGCAAACTCGGCATCGCGCTCGTCGTGGGCAGGAACACCCATCACTGCCCCTGTGCCGTACGACCCCAGAACGTAGTTGGTCACGTACACGGGCACCTTGGCGCCGGTCGCCGGATTGGTGGCATGGATCCCGAGCGGGGTCCCGAGTTTGGTGGTCACGGTGCCGCCTGGCAGCTGTGCGTCTTGTTCGGCCTGGTACGTGGTCGCGGCGGCGATCGCTGCGGACCGGTGCGAGGCCGGGAGCAGTTGTGCTTTTTCGGTCACGAGCGGATGGGTCGGGCCCACTGCCAGGAACGTGACGCCGCAAATCGTCTCGGGTCGCGAGGTAAAGACGCGGATCGAGTCCACATTTTGAATGCCGTTGTCGCTGAAAGCAATCGTAAAAGGGATGGTCATGCCCGCCGACTTGCCGATCCAGTTTCGCTGCATCTGCTTGACCTCGGACGGCCACTCGAGGCGATCCAAGCCCGAGAGCAGGTCCTATCATTCATTTCATACTTGAGTTCTTTTGATTTGAAAAAATACACGACATACATACCTCGGCATAGTCCGTGATCCGCAAAAACCACTGCTTGAGCAACCGCTTCTCAACAATAGCGCCCGACCGCCACGACCGGCCCTCGGCATCCACCTGCTCGTTTGCCAGCACGGTCTTATCGACCGGATCCCAGTTGACCACCGCTTCTTTTTGGTACGCCAGCCCGGCCTCAAACATGCGCAAGAACAGTGTCTGCGTGTGGCGGTAGTACTCGGGGTCGCACGTTGCCAGCTCGCGGTCCCAGTCCAAGTCAATGGCCAGCAACTGCAGCTGCTGCTTCATGTGCGCAATGTTGGCCACGGTCCAGTCGCATGGGGCAATCCCGCGGTCCACGGCCGCGTTCTCGGCCGGTAACCCGAACGCGTCCCAGCCCATTGGGTGCACCACGACGCGGCCGCGCATCCGGTTGTACCGCGCCAACATGTCGGAGAGCGTGTACACGCGCACGTGGCCCATGTGCAGGTGGCCCGACGGGTACGGGAACATGGCCAGCACGTAGTACGGTTTTTCGTTGGTGTTTTTTGATGTCGCGTTCATGTCGCGCGGAACGGGCGTGCCACGCCACCGCGACTCGACCGCGTGCACGTCGTAATGGTACGGAAAAGTTGATGCCAGTCGTTGTTGCTGCTGCCAATAGAGAGGTGGTGGCACAGGGGACGGGGACGTCCGGCCGTGAGCGAGGTGGTGGTACAGGGACATTTGCAGGGACCGACCCAACCACCGGCCCGTGGCAGGTCTAAGTGCCGGGCAGGCAACCATAAGCCGTGCGCGTTGGATAATGTTGGCGGCCATCATTTCATTTGGATGTGATTGATCGTCTCTTTTTAACGCGCTCAAGAGAATATTTATGGGCACTGCTTGGAATATATTTCGCGGAAAGTGAAAAGATTTACGACCGGTCGCGCGACATGGAGCTGCTGTAATTGACGGGCCCCATCGACGACGATAGGAAGTCGGCGCTTCCGTGTCCGCAGGGGCAGGTTCTCATCACTTGCTCGACAATGTGCATCGGTAGCCCGCAGCGCGAGCGCCGGGTCTCGTAGCTTTGCTTGATCTATTCCATGGGTCGGTTTGAACAAAAAGCATTTGGAAAAAAAATGAAAAATGCAATTGGGTACCTCGCGCAACGTCTGCTGCAAGGTCAAGTGCATCTCGGCGGGGCCGTGTGACCCGTGCACTTGCTCGACAACGCTGACCCAGTCCTAATTGTCCACCGCCAAAGTGATCAGCTCTCTGTAACATGTGCACGCGATCAAAGACTGAAAAGAATTGAATACCTCTTGCGGGACCAGGACCAGTGTACTCGAGTACCAGGTCAAATTACGATACTCTGGTAGGTTTCTCTTGAGTGCCACATTGCCGACGAGCCGCTTCCACCTATTTAAATATTTTTTTTCTTAGACGTAAGGCACCCAAACGAAAGAAAAAAAAAGTGATGTACCGCTTCCGCTCAGCGGCATTCCTCGCCACGCCCGACATCAAGTCAATGACTGCCGTATTCTCCTCGCTAAACCCTTGGCCAGGCGTCTGTGCAAGCAAGCAGTGTGTTTGGATCATGGCTGGTGTTGCTTGTGTCAGGCCTTTTGATCAACGCTGCGGACAAAACATAAGTACCTTGGTACGCTGCGCGATCGAATACATAGTATTGCCGCGCAGTGCGCTGACTGGGGGGCGAGCCTTCGTCGCCGCGGTCGGGCCGAAAGGACGAGCGAGGAGCTGGGGTCGGGCTGATGTGCGTTGCTGTTGAAGTTATGGAAGCTGTCATGGATCCCGAGGCCGCGGTCGGCGGGGTGGCTTCATTGTATTCGTGGTGGTGGTGGCGATGTTCGTGTGGATTCGGCTGCGGATGCAATGGGGAGAACAAAAGAGATTGCTCGTATCCGAGGAGTATCCGGCTGTGGTGGTGGTGGTCATGGTGGTCGAAATGTTGATTGTCCTCGTTTAGGTAGTGGTGCGACGACGTGATCCCAACAGAACAGCGGTCGTATTGGAGTTCATGTGGGTGTGGGAAGTAGTATTGGCTATCGCTGCGAATCATCTGCAATGGCTGCTGGTCGTGGTACTGCTGTTGGCGGTGGTGTGGGTGAAAGTCATCCCGATGGTGGTATGACGAAGAACGCTGATCGTGGGGATCGTGCGGATCATGGTGCGGCGGCATACTCGATGAAGGCGGGACTGCCCTAGAAAAGAAGAAACTCTCGTCAAATCGTGCGCATGCGCAATAAAAAAAGGAACACAAAAAACTCCACCATCAAGTCCGACCCTCCCATATTTTGTGGCGCTCACAGATTCAAGCGCCAGTCCAAGAATTGTTGTAATAAAAAAGCAGGAGACATACTCATACGACCCTGGGGCCGGGGTCAGCGGTTGACCAGAATAGGTTTGCGCCGCTGGCCAGCGGCAGGGATACCTAGGGTACTGGCGTTCATGGTGAAAGTAGGTTGAGGTTGTCGCTGACGATCCCGGAGGATCGGCAAGATCGGGGGGCAAGGCGTTACGGAGCATGTAAGTCATGATGTGGTGGGTAGAAACTGGTGAGAGTGGGTGCAGTGTAGCCGCAACAGCTGTGGCAGAGGATACAACGAAAAAGAGGGGTACGATTGAAAACGGTAAATATGGTCGAAAAATATGTTGCTGGAGCGACAGCCGTGGGCAGACTGACGATGAAAAAGCGGGAAAAAAAATTGGGCTGGCTCGCCTGGACAAAAAATGTCAGGGTCCAGGCACCTTTTCCCCAATATCCTGGCTCGAAAAAAAAAGCAATTCCCATGGCCAAAGGGCTCACAGCTGCAGTTAATTGAAGTCAAATGAATCACTTTTTCTACCCCAAATGACTCAGAGGAGAAAGCTTTTGACTTAATTTTGGGTCAACCACGACTCGGATTTGGGTCAAGGGCTGACTGGATCCGACGTCACGGTTGTTGACCCGGAGTTGACTGGGCCGCGACTGACCTGGGATTGGGTAGCCCACCAACCTGGGATTGGGTCGCTCCTTGGCCCGATTTTGGCTCAAAATTGCCTCAAAAAGTAGACGTTTTTATTTTGAGTCTGAAAATAAAATGGAGCCTCGCACGCGTCCACCACCGCACGAAAGGTGGACGCTTCCAATTGAGCTGTCCTTGGTCAACCACTGCTGTCTTGATCAGGGGTCAAATCATGTTTCCGCGCAGTTTGTCGCCGCAATAAATCGACAAATCTAAAGTCAAGTGTTGGGTCGGTCAGGCAATCACCAATGTCAGGAAATTTAAGTACCGAAGGTGTCTCCGATCTTTGTCCTGGGGCGCGTGTCGTCGATGATGCGGTTCATAGTTTTAGACCATGTCTTGGATCGATTGGATCTAAGGTATTTAATTCATGAGTATCCGACTTTGGGATTGGTGATGCAATCCACGGCCTCGCGCAGGCCCTTCTCGTTGTGAACTGACAGGTTTTTAAACTTAATCCGGCGAAGGGGGCGGTGGCCTGAAGTGCGGAAGTGGGATAAAACAACGAATTGGAGTCAAGCGCACAGTCAATGAGATCGAGGGATTAGAGCGGCCTACGTGCGTTCGGAGGATGAGGTGTATGGATGGGCATCAACAACATCACGGCCATCTGTACCATTCCCTGAACCAGTACAACGACCACCACCACGACTACTACTACCAGCCGCAGCAGCGCCAGTACTAGCGGCAGCAGTTTTGATAAGGCAATGTCTTTTCGCTCGTCTCCATTTATGTTTTCTTATTTTTTTACTCTCCCTGATAAATCATTGGTCCTGCGAACGCAATACAAACGGTCTCTTCATTTCGAAAGGTATGTCTTGGTAATCTCAATGCGTCCTCAAGGATGTTATCTCTTGTATTGGAGTGGATCACAAAATCCAGCCGGTCGGGTGCGGCGGTCGTAGTCGGGCGAGAGTGTCGCAAGGGCCTCGTCAACGAAAAAGCACGATGACAGCTGTGTGTGCGCGCCGTTGGCCGCGTGCTCAGAATCGAGGTGGGCATGATATCCCTCAGTTTCCATCGGCCCAAGCGACCAAGGTACAATAGTTTCAAAAATAGGGCAAGAGCCAATTCGCTGCAAGAGAAAAAGAAGGGAAATTAAACTCAGATGAGAGCAAGAAGAGCGAGGGCCGTCAGAGCCGCAGGGATACGAGCAGCGGCAGGGACAGATCCGCCACTAGTCGAAAGACCTGACATCATATCCACACCATGGTTGTCGCTGCTACTCGCGCCAGCCGTCGGCTGCAGCTTCCCAGGCGCCACGTTAGCTTGCGCTTGCGGGCGGCCCAGGACCACCACCGCCTCAGGCGTAGGGGTGGGCGATGCGCTTGTGGCAACGCCGACGGCGGCCTGCGGCGGCTTGATGGACGGAGTGGGCGGGGGCGTCACTGCCAGCGGGTTGTTGCCGAGATCCGGCTGCTTCTACAATGTGCGCGGACGTGCTCGTGTCAGTTGTTAATGGATTCACTGGAGAAGGAACAGGAGCCACCGCCGCCGCCGCTGCCGCCGCGGGTGTAGCAACCGGCGGCTTTGGAGCCAAGTGCCGCACCGGAGGATGCTGCTGCGGCGCCGGAGTGACGGGGGCCGGAGTCGCGGGCTTGGGTGCAGGAGTGGGCACGACCACTACAACCGGGGGTGCCACGGGCTTGGGCTTGGGAGCCGGGGGCTTGGGAGCCGGAGCAGGAGCCGGAGGGAGGTTGCCGCTGCTGCCATCGCAGGCCACGGCGGTCCAGTTGATGGTGAAGCGACCCTTGCCCTCGGGGAAAAAGTGCGTAAACACGGCCGGGGAGCCGTCAATATCGCCGGCCTTGCCTGTAAATATTTTTCGATTAACTCCAAAAAAAAAATTGATAAAAAAATTGATAAAAAAACGAACAGCCAGGGCACTTGTCGACAATCTTGGCCACCAGGGGTGCGGCACTCGGGTTCTGCGGCGACGTGATGCGGACGCAGGTGCGGCAGGCGGCCGAGCTGCGGGCGGGCCACGCGGGGCCAAAGTCGGGCGAGTTGAGCGCAACCACCAGCTCGGTGTTGGAGTTGGTGGCCTCGCAGGCACCGAGCCCAACATCGTAGTACGTCATTTCGCCCGAGTTAGAACCGGTCAGGCCGCGGCGCGCCAGGTGGTTGGGCGAGAATGCGGCCACGCCGAGGGTGCCAGTCCCGGTCGAAGCCGAGGCGTTGGGCACCAGGGCGGCGATGGCGGCCAGGGCGCAGACAATTGAGAGCATTTTTATATATGAGGTCTATGAGGTTATAATTTGCAAGGTCGCAAAAGGTTGCAACGAGGGCGAGCGAGAGCGGAGCAGCGCCACTCCTCGAAAAATGGAGCCACATTTGGCAATTTGACAGGAGAGATGTCAGTTTGGGATTTGACACGCCGAGTGAGAACACTGTGTGTGCTTTCATTTTGGCAAAGGAAAAATGAGGTGCCTCTCTTTCAAAAAATTACAAATTACAAAAAAAAATGTCGTTCGTCTCGTCCCCCTGCTACCACTTTCACAACGTTGCATCGTTCCACGTCGCTCCCGGAATCGAGTACAGCATGCGCAAGCCCGGGAAGCGCGGACGCGACGCGACCGACATTGACGGCGGCAGCGGCAGCAGTGACAATGACGAAAACCATCAACTGCGACGCGACCCAAAGCGACGCGCGCTCCGGCCCGACGTGCCCGATACACTACTCCCCGTGTACTTGTCGTCCCAGCATCATGCGGGCGGGCTAGGTCTCCCGCTGACTCCCAAGCAGCTCATGCAGCAACCACAAGATCAAGTAGACGATGCGATGGCGCTTGATGGTGTCGTTCCATCAGGTACATCGTGGCTGCCAATGGCCGCAACGCCGGCATGGGCCGAGCCGCTGGTCGGGTGGGCTGAGCGGTCGTCCTCGACGACTACTAAGGGTGATGAGCAGGCGGAATCATCGTCTGCTGCTACTGCTACTGCTATGGATGTTACTGCATGAGAAGAGGGAGTCACTGCATTGTAAATAAATATATAAATAGCCCTTCGTGCCCAGTGGGAAATCCGGAAATCGAAAGAATTCAACATCACACGTGGACGGATGATGACGGTTGAATTTTTTGTATGATTTCCCCCACCCGAATTAATTTTTTTCCTTGGTGTGTCGTTCTCGTTCTCGTCTCGCTGGACACCAACTCACATCTTTCGATCTTTTCTTTCCACTGCGTCGGGTCCGTGCTTCTTTGCCCTTGGCCCCCTGCTCTCTTTCTGTTGCTCACTTCGTTGCCCCACCGCCCTCTGCCCATCCAAACCAAACCAATCCAAAAGAACAGGAGCAGTCAACGAGAGAAAACAAAAAGAAAATGTACCACCAATACGCATCCGGTACGCTCCTCTCAAGAGAGTGATTTTAATATATGCAACGGGAAAGAGCGACTAAACAACTCCATTGAATTGAAATAAAAGAACTCCCACCGGACACGCCCGGCCACGGCGACGCCAGCGCATCCGGCATGGGATCGCCCGCGACCGCACACTCGACCCCGACCCACCATCACAACAACAACCATGGCGGCGGTGCAGGCGGCGCAACGTTCCACAAGCGGCGACTCCCGCCCGAGATCGTGGCCCACCTGGAACGGTCCTTTCTGAGCCACCGCGGCACCCCACCCACCGCCGAGGTGCAGCGGCTCTCCGACTACCATGGTCTGGACCTGATGAAGGTCAAGACGTGGTTCAACAACCGCCGGGCGAAAGAAAAGCGCACCGCGTCCATGGGTGTGCTCAACGACCCGGACCTGGCCGCCCGCCAGCTGGCCGCGCTCGAGAGCCGCGCCGAGTCGCCGGCGGGGTTGCGCGCGGGCAGTCTGGGCGCTCCTTCCTCTCATCACCACTTGCATGCTGGAGGTGGGAGCGCGGGCGGGAGCAGCGCGGGGACCGCACACTACGGCGGCGCATCCGCGGCAACCCCTGCGGCCGCCGCGGCCAACGAGGTGCCCGAGCACCTGCTGTACACGGCCACGGGCGAGGCATTCAGCATTGACATTCTGCCGGCCGAGATCCGCCCGGACATGTACCTGGCGATGCGCGACCGGATCGTGCAGCTGGAGGACTACATCAAGTCGCTGGTGTCGATGCCCAACGGCTCGATCCAGTACCAGCAGCAGCAACAGCAAGCGCAGTCCACGGCCGCGGCGACCGCTGCTGCGGCTGCGGCTGCCGCGGCGGCTGCTGCATCTACGGCACCGACGGCAACAGCCACCACCACGGCAACACCAGCAACCGCCATGTCGCCCACCGGCTCGCACCATTTCCAGACCCAGCAGCAGCTGCTGGAGAGCTCGAGCTTTCTTGCCCAACAGCCGACCTCGCCCACCGCCGTCGCATCGGCCGCAACCATGGCAGCAACCGCAGCAGCGGCAGCAGCCAGCGACGCTCAACGTCGCGCATCGGCCTCGTTGTCGACACCCAGCGGCGCCCTGTCACTGGTGGCGGCGCACAGCCCTGTGGTGGCATCGCACCTGGGCATGATCCTGGCCGGTCTGCGGGCGAAACTGCAAGCGCTGTTTTTGCCCGAAACGTTCACGGGCGACGCGTTTGACGTCGAGCTGGCTGAGACGATGGCGGTCGAAGAGTTTATCACCATGTTTGATCAGCGCGGCGGCGCCGTGACCTCGCTGGCGAAAGCGCTAGCACCCCATTGGGCCCGCGTGCTTGCCGGCATTTCGCTCGACCCGCACGGATCGGTTGGGAAGCCGGCGACTGACCTGGTGGTGGTGGATTTCGCGGTCAGCGAGTCGATCGACACGTTGTTTGGGACCGCGCCGCTGGCCGTCCGGGCGGGCGCCGAAGCCGCAGGCGCACTAGTACCCTGCCGCATCGCCAAGGTCAAGGTCATGTACGACCGCGACACTGCCAAGGTCATGATGCAGTTCTCGCTCGCGTTCACGGTGCCCGTGGCCACCGTGCTGGCCGAGGCTGCCGCGGCGAAAGCGGCGGCGGACGCCCAAGAGGAGCAGGCGGCAAGGGCCGCGGCCGATGTCGAGGCCAAGGCGGCACTCGTGGCGGAGATCGAGGCAGCGTCTGCGGCTGCTGCTCATCCATTGGTCAAGACTGAAGCACCGGCAGAATCATTGGACGCCATCCCTGCTGCTGTCGCCGGGACAGAAGATGCCGCGCCGACCAGTATGGATGTGGAAGAGGGATCCGCTGTACCTGCACCTGCACCAGATGCGGTGGATCGAGAGCATCACGTCGATGATCCGATGGACGTGACGCAGGAGGTGGGATCCGTCAACGTTGATACTGCCGTCCCCATGTTCAAGACCGAGCCAGTGCCAGCAGTAAACGGCGGCGCTGCAGATCCTGGGAATGCTGCTTCTTTTTGATGTCAAACTATAAAATTATTTAATTAAGGTTTCGCGTATGTGTGTGGCTGAACTGCGGCGATGATCATTGTCCAAAACGACGATATATAATGGACCCTTCGCCACCCTTCCCCGACTTCCCCTTCGTATGCCCGCTCGCTATTGCATTGTAAAATATCAATTAACAAAAGAAAAACATGTCGCACCAACTTCAAGAATTCGGCTCGGGCGCCATGAAGGGCGGCAAGAAGGCCGGTAAGGCTGCCAAGGGTAGGTTTTGATGCAATATCCATTTGTGAATCCTAACCTCAAACAAACATTGTACATAGGCGTGTGGTCTGATTTCCAGGCATTCATCAACAAGGGCAACGTCGTGGACCTGGCCGTGGGTCTGGTCATTGGTACCGCCTTCACGCTCGTGGTCACGTCGCTCGTGAATGACCTGATTACGCCGGTGATTTGTACGTCCAGTTTCTTTTTGCACATGTGCTGTTGCGACTCACGAAACCGATTTCCATGAATTTACAGCCCTAGCCGGTAGCGGCAACTCGTTTGCCGAGCTGTTTGTGGTGATACGCAAGAGCAAGTCCGGCGCCGACCGCTACAAGACGCGCGCGGAGGCGGCGGGAGATGGAGCTATCAGTGCGCTTTCATTTTCATTTTCTTCATTTTGTGTTTAAGTCTCACTCCGCGTTAACTCCAAAAATCAAATCAGCTCTTAACTGGGGCAACTTTCTCCAGGTCATCATCAACTTCATGATTGTTGCGTGGTGCATGTTCATCTTGATCAAGGCGGTGCGGTCCATGATCAAGGAAAAAAAAAAGGACGACACCAAGAAGTGCCCGCTGTGCTGCGAGTCGGTCAAGAAGGAGGCCATTCGCTGCAAGTTCTGCTGCGCGGAACTGGCGATGCCGTCGTCTCCGAGTGCTGCTGCATTGCAGTAAATACATTGATTTATATTGTGTGTGTATTGGACTTTAAACGATGTGGGATCAATCAACGACGGCCGTACCCGCCATCGCCGCCGCCACCATACTGCTGCTGCTGCTGCTGCGAAGACGGACTAGGTCGCCGAGCGTACCCCGTCGCAGGTGCGCCGTCGTACGGCCCCCGCTGCTGCTGTCCGGCTCCGCCACTACTGCTGCCGAACGCGCCTCGGCGATCCTCCGCCCCGTACGCTTGTTGCTGAGGAGCCAGGTCCTGCGGGCGCGATGGCCGGCGGGCTCCCGCGGCAGGCATGTACGGGTCCCGCGGCGACTGCGGCTGCGGGCTACGGGCGGGTGGGAGCGGGCTGGCGCCACCGGCAGGAGACCGGTAGCCGTTACCGCCGTTACCGCCGCCACCAGTCCCAGCACTGCGCAACGTGCCGCCGCCGCCGCTGTACGCGGAAACGCTGTCGAGGCGGCCACGATCGGAACCGCCGTTGGGCGACTGTGCGCGCCATTGCGGCGACGACGGCGGTTGTGGTTGTTGCGATGGTGACGATGTATTGTAGGCCGGGTTGCCGTAGGGAGCCTTCATCGGCATGTCGCTGCCAGTCGAAGCGCCCATGGCAGCCAACTGCACCGACGAGTCCTTGCGCTTTTGCTGCGCGCTTGCCGAGTCAGATGTCGCCTTGTGGTCGTGTTGCTGCATTTCAAAATGAGTCAATCAGTCCGTTCTCATCCCAGTGAATAAAAGCAATGGTACCTGACCAACGAGCAGCTGCCCGGCGACCAACGACCCACCAAACAATCCAATCACGCCGACATTGGCCACCTGGACCCATGCCGGGAACATGTTGAACCCGTATCCCAAGATGACGTTGATGGGCCCGGCCACCAACAAAAAGTACCCAAGCGCCCAGTGGGCCTTGTCGCGGATCGGCGCCGTGTTGCGAGTCGGGTCAAACATCTTATCAATCACGAACCCTAGGACCACTTGCAGTACGGTCGCCGACAGCATCGCTAGTCCGATGATTGCGTGCAGCGAGTCGAAGTGGGCGCCGCCGTCCACGTACAGGAACGCGGTCACGAACCCGGCAATCGTCAGCACCAGGACGCCGAGGAACAGGGCGCGGTGGATCGAGAACCATTGTTGCGGGATGCGGGTTTTGAGGAACCGCGCCGTGAAAATGCTGTTGGTTTTTTTTTT
>MU624990.1:0-14686 GCA_025349905.2 Blastocladiella britannica
CAGAACGACATACGTTGTGACGCTTCTTGCCGTCGCCAATGGCCACGTACGAGTACGGCTCCACTTGCGCAGGCATCCACGACGCAGGCTCCATCATGTCACGGATGATCTCGGGCGTGGACTTGGACTGGCCCGCTCCCGTGACCTTTCCGTCGGCAACCACAAACAGCAGCTTCTGGTGGGTATTGTAGTGAGTGGCCGAGAGCGAGTCGAGCGTGGTGGCCAGCCCGTCCTTGTCCTCCGAGTACGCCGTCACCAGGCAAATCACCCATGATTTCGGGTGTTCGCCGGCCAGACGACCCAGGCGGCGCGAGTAGATCCAGTCAAACGCAAGCGCCGAAATAAACTTGACCGTGACCAGGCCCAGCAGCACCATCGACATCAGCACCATCACAATGTTGGATGTCAGGCACTCGGTGGTGGTGCCGTCGACGCGGCCGGCGCGCATGTAGTAGTCAAAGCACGGGAGCGCGGCCTTCAGTGCGGCGGAGCGCTGGATGGCCAGCGTCGCGTCGGTCCCAACCAGTTCCTTGAGCATGTTCTTGGTGATGCCGAGCGGCTGCTGCGACAGGAACTGGTCGGTGTTGTCGTCGGCCAGGTACGCCGAGAGCGAGTAGACGCGGTGCGAGTACACAAACATCTTGTTGTTGACGACCGACGTAATGTTGTCCCACGACCACGACACCTCCGAGCCCGTGTACACCGACTCGAGCGCATTGTGCGACCGCATGGACGTGTGGCAGCGCGCGGTGGTCGACGACGCGAGGCCTGTGCAAAAGTCGTTGCCGGGCTGCACGGGGCACCCGACCACCTCGATCGGCAGCGGGAACAGCGCCGTAATGTCCTTGCCGTACTGCGAGGTGGCGGCGTCGTTGATGGCCTTGTACTGCTCGTCCGAGAACGTGTTGAACCGCTGCACCTCTTGCGCGTGGTACCCAAAGTTGACCAGCGTCGACAGATCGTACAGGCGGCCGCGGACAATGGCAAACGACGCCACGTTCTTGGAGAAGGCGTCGGACCCGTGGTCCTGCGAGACCGTGTTGCGGAACACGGGGATCGTGGGCTTGCACGCCAGCCCGGCGAAGCCAAACGTCAGCAGCCCAACAAATCCCGACACCATCATGATGATGACGCACAGAGCCACTTTTTCGCGCCACGCCTGCTGCATGTCGGGCGTGCGCAGGCCCATGGCGCCGCTCAGCAGCGCCGACGGGGCCCAAAAAGTGACGACGCGCGAAAAGATGCGCCAGCCACGGGAATCTCCAATGCGCGGAGCGTCCTCGCCCGACTTTTCCGGGATCCCGGGTCCGTGGCCCGTCTTTTCAGACATGTTGGCCAGAGCCTGCGCCATGGCCGCCTGCTGGTCGGGTGCGGTTTGGAACTTGGCGGTGGAGCGGCGGTTCAAGTGCGTGCGGCGGAGGGTCGGGGCAACGGCAATGTACTGCTGCTGCTGCTGCGAGGCCAAGTAGTGCGCCGACATGAGGTGGTCCGCGGGTGGGCCGCCGGCCGCGACCATGTCGTTGAGTGGGACCAGCATCGACATGTCGTCCGAGATGCGGTGCGATTGCGATTGCGAGGGCACGAGCGTCGATGACGAAGAGCCCACGGCCGATGGCGCCTGCTGGTGGTGGTGCGAGCTGCCGCCGGGCGTGAGCGATGACGCGGATCCCGCCAAGTGCGCTGGCAGGTGGCGAAGTTGCTGCTGCTGCTGCTGCTGCTGCTGCTGTTGCATGTGCGGCGGCAGGCTCTGCGCGGGGGACATGGACATGGGCAGGCCAGAGGCGGCGGCCATCGCGGCGGCGCGCTGCAGCGACCCGTTGCCGCTGGTGGTCGAGCCCGACGTGCCCGTCCGCTGGCGCTGGATGGACCCAGGCATGGTGCCAGACGCAGACGAGCCTGTGCCCGACCGCTCGCGCTGGGGAGACGTTTGCTGCGCGGGACTCATGGAGCGCGCCGCGGCAGTAGCAGCGCCGGGTCCGGCCGCCAATGCTGCCATGGCCTCGTTGGCGCCGGCAGCGTGCGCGATGGCCATGGCGGACTTGCCGTCGGGCGACGCGCGCTGCGGGTCGGCGCCCGCGCGCAGCAGAGTCGCGATCACCTGGGGTTGGTTGGCGTGCGACGCGAGCATGAGTGGCGTCCATCCGAACTGCCGTTCTCAATGGGTTGTTTCAATGGGTTGTTCAGTGCTTTTGTCATGAAGAAAAAGGGCGGGATTCCGGGCCGTCGTACCTCGTCCACAAAGTCCACGGGAAAGCCGCGGCGCAGGAGCAGGTCCACCACGTCGGCGCGCCCCTCGGCGGCGGCCAGCGACATGGCCGTTTGCTCGGATGCATTGCGGGCGGTCAGCGATGCGTGCCCACGATCGAGGAGCATGCGCACGGCCTGGATGTGGCCCGAGAAGGCGGCGATCATCAGGGGCGAGGTTCCTTCCTGTTTCGGTATCGGTCAGCTTGTGGGTTCCATTACTTTTCCATTACTTTCCATTTTCACTGCAAGAAAAAAGAAAAAAAGGGATGTTACCCCATTGGCCACGTCCACCTCGGCGCCGTTGCTCATGAGCAGGTCAATGCCGGGCAGGTACCCAGTCAGTGCCGACAAGTACAGCGGCGTTTGGCCCTCGCCATCGCGGTCGTTGGCGCAGCGGCGCGCCTCGGTTTGCGTGAGCAGGAAATGGAGGGCCTGGTCCTGGCGATGCGCGACGGCGGCGTGCAGCAGCGTGTGGCCGCGCAGGCCCTCGCGCACGGACGGGTCAAAGAACCCGAGCTCGGCGCGCAGGCCGCCCACGTCGCCGGCGGCCACCAGGTCGAATGGCGATGAAGAGGACCTGCCAGAGGTCATTTTTTTTTATTTTGATGCTATGATGCTATGATGCTATTATGCTATGATGCTCGGCTCTATGGGTGGATTATTGGGGCCAGTAATTTTATGGAATTTTTCAAATCGCGGTGGCGGAGAGTCAACGGGTCCCAATATTGCATTGTGATGGAAGATTTGGCCACTGACGCCACAGTCGTGGTTGTGACAGACGTTGGTTACCGGTCACTGGTCCTCAATTTTTTTTTCTTTTTCTTTTTTCTCGTCACAAGTAAACAACTCAAGGTACCCTCTTCGCGAAAATTTCGGAAACCATGAAGTACCTCGCCGCGTACCTCCTCGCCCAGCTTGCTGGTAACGATGCCCCCTCGACCAAGGACATTGAGAAGGTCCTCAAGTCGGTTGGCGCCGAGATTGACGCCGGTTTGTTTAATTTTAATTTAAAATTTATTTATTTTTTCAATCAGCACTCATTTAATTTTTTTTTACAAAATAGCCGCCCTGAAGAAGGTTGTTGATGAGCTCGATGGCAAGAACGTCGAGGACGTATGTAGCCTCTTTTTCTTTGCTTTTGATTCATATGCTGACTTTACGATCCGCAAAATTGGCCAGATCATCGCCGAGGGTCTTGGCAAGCTCGCCTCCGTCCCCTCGGGCGGTGCCGCTGGTTCCGCTGCCCCCGCCGCTGGCTCTGCCGCCCCCGCCGCTGCCGCCGCCCCCGCCCCCGTTGAGGAGGAGGAGGAGGAGGTATTTATTTATTTACTTACTTGTGTTATTCTGCCATTGTCCAACCCAACTCACTTGAACTTTTCACCACAGGACGAGGACATGGGCTTTGGTCTCTTTGACTAAATGCATCTTTTTGCTGCTATTGGCCAACATGGCCGAAATCAAAAAAAAAACAAAATATACATTTTGCTTTTTCGCCTTTCTTATTACAACAGACTGAAAAGCACTGCATTCTACACATCCGAGATTTTAATCACGTCCTCATCGTCGTCCTCGGCGGCCGCAAGCGCGCCGCCCGCGTTCTGGCCCAGCCGCTTCTTTGCCCGCGCCACCTCGTGGTCCCAGTCGATGCGCACAAACACCACAAACGCCAGGAAACAGAACGACAGGCACTGTGCGACCGCAATCCCCGTCCACAGGCCCGTCAGTTCCATCTTGGCCACGAACGCAAGCACCGACGCCAGCGGAATCCCCACCAGGTAGTACGAGACGACATTGAGCACCGCCCCCAGCTTCTGCTTGCCGGCCCCACGCAGCACGCCCAGCAGCACGCCAACGCCGCCATCGACAAACTGGAACAGGGCCGCGATCGGGAGAATGGTGGCCACGGACGCGACCACGGACGCGTCGGTCGTGAAAATGTATCCCCACGAGTGCCGGCAAAAATACATGACGAGCGAGATGACGAGCGCGCAGCTGACGGCCAGCAGAACCGAGACTTTGGCCGACAGGGCGGCGTGCGCGGCATTGCCGGCGCCGAGCGAGTTGCCGACCGCGACGCCATTCACGATGCTGATCCCGAGGTACACCATGAACAGGAATCCGGCCGTGTTGAGCACAATTGCCTGCGTGGCCAGTACGTGCGCGCCAAAGAGGCCGGCCAGCAGGGTGACGGTCTCGAACATCCACCTAATGCAAATTTTTTTTAATATGACTGAGACATGAGATTTGAAGGGAAAAAAAAAACATACCATTCAGCGCAGAGCATAATGACGCCCGGAATCCCGAGCTTAAAGTACTGCGGCCACGCCTTGAGCGCGTCGCGCGACCACGGCTGCCACGCCTCGTGCCCGCGAACAAAGATCGCATATCCAATCAGACCGATTGCGCTCAAGTACTCGGCAATGTTGCTCGCCCATGGCGCGCCGTAGAAGCCAATCTTCAATGGCGTGTCCGCGAGCACAAACAGGTACTGCATGCCGACATTCAATGGGAACACGACCAAGTTGACGTAAAACGACGCGTTCATGAGGCCCTGCGCGAGCAGGAACCGCATCAGCGACGCGTTGACGGCGGTCGCGGGGAGCGATATCAACAGGATCCGAACGTAGTTCCCGGCCATGTGCGCGAGATCTGTCTCCTGGCCTGCGAGGAGTAGGAGGCTCTCGGCAAAGATCCTTTGATTTTTTTCGATTGTCAGAATAATGTGATTGACCACGTGGACGGAACCAAGTACCAAATGACGACAAGGGGAATGCACACGGCCGCGTTGATGAGCAAGGATCGCTGCAAAAAGACTCCGGCCAGTCGCTTGTTGTGAGATCCAATGGCCTGAGCCGCCAGCGTCTCGAGTCCCGAGCAGAGACCCGTGAGAATCGAGAGGCCGAGCACGTTGATGAACTGGGTGGTGGTTTGAGAATGTGAGTCATTGCAATGGAATCGAATGAAGGGAAGGCAGACAGACCATGACGGCAAGAGATGCAGCTGCAAGTTCCTGCGCGCCGAGGCGGCCAACTACAATGGTCACCACCATGCGATTGGCCATCGACAGCATCAATGACAAGACGCATGGCACGGCCTGCTTGGCCAGGCGCTTGGCCTCGGCCATGGGTCGCAGCAGCAGCACGACTGCTGTTGTTGTTGTCGTTGTTGTTGTTGTTGTTGTTGCTGGCTCGGGCATGAGAGTGGACGAGGAGTCGTTTGCCATTTGTATTCAAGTGTAGCGCGCTTGGTGCCGGGGCCGGGATGCGAGCTCCCTTTATACTGGCGCGAGCATTTAGCCGGGCGAAACACGGGATGAATCAATTTTGGATGAATGCCGTAAAAAAACTTCAGAATAAATTACGAGAGTCAGGACCCGGAGGCCAAGGCCATTTGCACGCGCTGACTGGACCGCAAAAGACTCAGATTCCGAGCAATGGGCCGCTCGGTCGTCGGCCTGCGTGTTGGCGCCGCGGCTGACGCTGACCGAATCGACGCAGCAGCAGCAGCAGCAGCAGCAGTGTGAGTTGCAGCACCCGACGATGTCCCACGCCTTTGCGGCGATGCAGCAGCAGCCCCGTCATCGCCATCGCCACCATGGCCGTGATGCTGCGCATCGAGCTCCGCCTCGAGCGCCGCCATCTTGCGGATCGCCGACTGGATCTTGGGATGCATCTCGCGTTTGGCCTTGGCATCGCGCGCGCTGTCGCTGGCCCTGACCAGCCGCGCCAGCTCCACATGCAGCCGGTGCAGCTGGTCCTCGAGCCGCGCCCTCAGCGCAATGGCGGCGGGCGCGGCGTGTGCGGCAATGGTGGCTGCTGCGGACGGCCGCGGCGGGGTAAAGTCGCCGTGCACGTGCGGCATCCCCGACGGCGACGAAGGATGAGCGTGCTTGCGGGTGCCGGGGGTCATGGCGTCGGTTCCGTGGCAGTGCGCGCACAGCTGTGGCGCGTGGGACTTGACCAGGGACAGCATGCGCTGCAGGTTGACGGGCAGCGAGTGCGACTTGCCCGCATTGCGGCCCACCACGAACGGGACCTGGATCTTGGTGGGCGATGCCAGTGCGGCCGCCGCCATCCCGCCCAGCGCAATGCCGCCGCGGCCCGCCACTGCCGCCGTTGAAGAAGGCGCGGCTGCAGGCTTGGGGCGCACTTTTTGCCGCGACGACTCGGTGTGGCGCTGCGGGCTCGTGTCGCGCTCATAATAGTACTGGTCGTCGTCGCCATCCGCCTGCCTTTCGTCATTGTGCGAGGGACGCGCCGCGCCACGCGATCGCGGCGATGCGGTGCGTGACCGCGAGCGGGAGCGTGCTCGCGATGGAGGCTGCTGCCGCCTCTCTGCCCAGTGGGTGTCGGGCTCGAACTCATCGGCTGCTGCTGCTGCTGCTGCTGCTGCCGCCGCCGCCGCGGCCGAGTGCTCTTGCGCGAGCCGCTCGCGCTCCAGCTTGCGGTCAACGAGAATCTTGAGCCGGCGGTGCAGCTCTGCCTCGAGCATGCGGCGGCGCGCACGCTTACGCGCTTCGTCGTCCACATTGGCCGCGTCTTGATCGCCAGCAGCAGCATCCGTCGCTGTCGTCGTTGGAGCAGCGACAATGACAGCAGCAGGTGTGACCTCGTCGCGACGGTCCGGGCCACGCTCCGTTTGCGCACCCGAGTCGCGAACACTCGGATTGGATGCAGGTACTGGCGGATTGAAAGCCGACTGCGGGATCGGAGCTCCTCCCGCACGGTCCGGGTACAGCATGGGGAATGCACCCGCCAGCGGGGTTTGCGTCACGCGCGCGATCGGGCTCAACTGGTACGCCGCGAGCCCATCGTCCGGACGCACAGGCGCCTGTTGCGTGGCGGCCATTGGCTGTGGTGGATTGAGCGGCGCATGAGCAGCGGGCGACGGTGCCACCGACGGCGGCTCCAGGTGCGCGTCGTGGTTGGGCACTCGGTTCGCCGCCATCGCTCCCATCTTGATCCCCTCAATCACCGCCCGCTGCTCCTGCACCACCAGCATCAAGCTCCCGACCCGCGCACCCAGCTCGGCGACTTTACGGGTGCTGTCGGCCAACTCGCGCGACTTGCGCGCCCGGTCATCATCCACGACCGCCAGGTGCTCGCGGACCTTGTCGAGCTCCGCCTTGAGCGCATCGCCGCGCGCGCGCTCGGTCTGGAGGCTCGATGCGGACGCGGCCGCGGACGCCTTGGTGGATGCTAGCTCGGCCGCCAGCTCGCTGCGAGCGGCATTGACCTGCTGCAAGTCCGTGGTCAGCTGCTGCACGGCTTGCACTAGCGCCTGGGTCGCCGGGTACGAGTACGACACGTCGTTGCTGGCGGGCTGTGGTGGCTGGGGATGCCGCGAGCCGACTGGGGTCGTGGCCGTCGATGAGGATGAAGACGACGGGCGCCGCTTAGGAGCAGAAGAGCTTGTTGTGTTTGTCGTCGCTGTCGTCAAGGCAAGCGCTGGTGCTGCCGTAGCCTGGCGATTCCCTCGCCTCGAGTCTCGCGCGGCGGCAGCAAGGGACCGGGACGCAGAATACTGAGCAGACGGCGGCAACGCTACTGCTGTCGATACGCGGCGCTGAGGCGAGCCCAGAGTACGCGGGAATTCGGGGTATTGCGGGAGATGGAGGTGCGTCTGGTCCTCTGCGTCCGACATGACTGCATCCGACATGACTGCATCAAATTGCGAGTGGTCGGCGTGTTGCGCTCGCGACTCGGCCTCTGGCAACGCTGCTGGTCGCAACGTGCTCTGAGCAGCGCTCTCAAATGGCGGCAAGTCCCGGCCGCTGCCGCTGCCGCTGGTGCTGCCTCCAAGTAATTCGGCCGAGCCCATGAGCCGAGCGTCTAAATCCAGTGGCGGGATCGTTGGTGGGGCATCATCGTCATTGGTCACGCTCGGTTCATTGGCGTCGTGGTTTGGCTCAGTGCCATGCTGCTGCTGTCGCTGGGTCGAGGACACTGGAGCTGTCGAAGCGGCGCTCGCCTGGTTTCTCTGCGAGGCCGATTGCAAGTATGGAGGCGTGCGGCGGGAAGCCGTGGCCGCGGGAGACGGCGGCCCAAACCCATGGTACAAGTCACTTGGCTGCTCGTCATGCGCAATTGGCGGGGGAGCATTCGCAGCAGAGGCGGCTGCAGGGTATGTGGGTGCCAAGGGCCGGAAATACGAGGGCAGGTCGGTCAAATTGAGCAGCCCGGCCGCACTGCGATCGTCCTCTCGAGCGCCTGCTGCATCGCCCATCCGCTCGCTGCCGCCGCCCAGAGTCCCAATGGAAGGATCGGGAAACGACATGTCCACGTCCAGAGGCGGCGCTCGCGCATCGGCCGATCCACGCTGCTGCTGCTGGTGGCCCACCATGGGTCGCGTCAGTGGGAGGTCCAGGCTCATACTCAGACCCACCGAGTCCATGGTGCGCGCTGCGTAATGCGGGGCCGACGACGCGTTCCAAGCCTCTAGCTCGCCGTGCAGCGCGTGCAGATCAACAGCATTGTTGACGTCGATCGAGTGCAGCAGGTCTTCGATATTGATGCCGGCAATGTCGCGCGGCGACACGGCGCGGCGCTGCTGCCAGTCCGTGGGCTCTGATGTTTTTTGTTGATGCTGGTGCTGGTGCTGGTGCTGGTGTTCGGACGCGCGAGTAGCAGCAGCAGCAGCAGCAGCAGCAGCAGTCGCAGCGGCAACGACGTGGGCATTGGTGATGGTGGGCGACGCGGGCGGCGATGCGGCAACCGGCGCGGCTGCTGCCACCGTGGATGAAGGCGAAGCAACAGCAGCAGCAGCCGCAGCCGCAGGCAGGTGGTCCATGTATCCATTGGCGACAGTGGACTGGCCGAGAAACGACGGGAACGCCGACGCGGCCGAGGTGTCGGATTGAGCGACCAGGCGAGCAATGGCGGCGTCGTGCTCGGCCCGCCACTCGTCGTACTGCGCCAGCTCCTGCTGGTTCATGTCGGCCAGATCGGCGGCTATCCGGCGTCGGAAATCGTCCGTGTAGGACGTGTCGGTTGCCGTCATTTGACTGGAATATGCGCGATATTGTGAGATCAACTGAAAAGTCTTTTCCAGGCAAAAAAGTTGCGCACTGGCTGCAGTGGACGGGCAGGGGATCAAGTGAATACGGCTTCGAATGTATGCCAGGAGAGAGAGAGAGAAGTCAATATTTTCCCATATCTGCGAAAGCGATATTCTCATTTTTCCCAACAGCACAAAATTAATACAAGTACAAAAGAAGAAAATGGCAGCCGTCTCGGACTCGAATCCCAATCTCACCGATACCAAGGGCACGTCGCCCGATGGGAAGCCCGCGGGCGAGGCAGCAAAGGCCGAGGAAACCCGCAAGGTCTTCAACTACCCGCTTGTAAAGTACACGGACATGAGCGAGGAGCTCAAGGTCGAGACGGTGGATATGGTGGTGACGTTCTTGGAAAAGCACCCAGGGAACTACGAGGTATTGTCATGCATGCTCTCTGATCCGATCCGCCCTCATTCCTCTCATTCCTCACTCTCCAACAAAATTGAATAAAAAGGCAGCAGCCAAGGCCATCAAGGAAGTCATGGACAAGAAATGCGGCACCTCGTGGCACGTGGTCATTGGCGAGGGGTTCGAGTACGAGATCACGTATGAGGTCAAGCAGATCCTGTTCATGTACTTTGCCTCGTACGGCGTGCTCGTATGGAAGGCAAACTGAATGAATACTCGTTATGAATTTCAATAAATAAATAAAAACCCCAAAATCACTCGACCTCCACCTTGGCGCTACCATTCCGGCTGCTGCGTCGCGCAGGTGGCGGCGGGGCAAGAGCACTCCCATGGACACCATCAGCGGCCGCCTCGGCGTGGCCTGCCGTCATGAATGCGGCCGGGGGCGCGGGAGCAGGCATGCGCTCCTTCAAAAAGTCCAGCTTGGCCTGGGCCATCACCGCGGCGCGAATGTGCTCGGGCGAGATAAACACTTTGCCCGCCACCGGAGCAGGCGGCGAGTCGCTGTGGTCGGCACCGGCAGCAGTCGCACCGCCCGGCGACCGGGGCGCAGTCTGGCCCGTGGCCTGCTCGTAGGTGGCCCGCAGCAAGTGGGTCATGAACAGCTCCAGCGACTTGGACATGAGCACGGGGGTGGCATTGGCGATCTTGCCCACGTCCTCGTCCGACTGCATGATCTTTTTGATTCGCGCCTACAGTGAATAGTGAATGATGCATGCCATTATTTATTACAATACGATGACAATAACAAGAATTATGGGAATTATGAGACGAACCGAAGGGAAACGCGGACGAAACTTGCGGAACGCGGGGACAGCGGCGGTCTGAGACGACGGAGATTGACTGGCGGCATCGGCATCAGCTGGGGGTGAATCAGGGTGGTGGGGTCGGGCGGAGGGAGTGTCCGACATGTTTCAGGAAGGGGTGGGTGGGAGTGGGCGGTACGGGGGGATTCATTCTTCTTCTTGCTTGCGTGTTGGTGTCGGCGGGCGGGCGGGAGATCCCTTTTTATGGACCGCCGCGTTTCTTTGATTGTTTTTTCCTCTTTTTCTCTGGGCACCGGCAACGGGCCGCGTGCCCGTCAGGTCACGTGGGATCACGTTTCGGATCGGGGGAATCCAAGCAAGGCACACACGATCAACGGGACGGAGGAGGTCGAGGATCGTGGTTTGAGCCAGGGAGAAATCGAGTGCAATTACTTGATAGCGAAAAAAAATAAAAAAATAAAAATAAAAAAGTATTATGCCAAAAAACGCATCGCCAACAAGGGCGACGGTCGCAGTGCCAGCGACAATCAAGGAAAAGGACGACGCCCTCGAGGCCCGCGCAATTCTGTCGGCCATGATGGACCGCCCGATCCGCGTCTCGATTCAGGATGGCCGCATTCTCGAGGGCCGGCTCCGATGCATTGACCGCGATCGCAACCTGGTCCTGGCCGACACGATGGAGTACCGCAATGGCATGTCGCCTTTTTTTTTTTCGCGTTTGGCTTGGTTTGGTACCTGGTCAGTCAATAGTAACGGAAAAACCGAAATAGGCGCGGAACGGTTCGTCGCCCTGGTCATGATCCCCGGTAAGCTGATCGTGGCGACTGCTGTCCGGCCCGACGTGGCCCAGGTCATTGGCCTCGATGAATCGTAATGTATATTTGATAAACCGCTGCACCTGCTTCCTTGTTATTATTGGCCGGAACCCGCAAAGCGACGTGGCGCCGGGGCCGTTGTCGCAACCTCGCCCACGCCTTGCAACTGGCCCGCAATCCCGCCCGGCCCGCCTGTCTTGCGCGCCGGCGCGGCGCTCTTGGCCCGGCGGCCAATGGGCGCAATGGTAGCAGCGCTACCGCTCGCACTGGACTGGCCGGCGCGCTTCTTGGCCATGGCGGCGTCCACGGCCGCATCCTCAATCACGCTCTCGGTTTCCAGCACGAACCACCCGGTCCGTTCCGCCAGCGCGCGCGATGAGGCCGTCACGCCCTTACACTGGCCCATGTTGATGACGCGCAGCGCATGCGCCGACCCGGCCAGCTGCTCGATCAGCGCGTCGTCGGCGCGGTAGCACCCGCGCATCCCGATCCGGCTCAGCGCCGTGCACCCGCTAGCGATGGCGCCAATGGCCATGCTCGACACCAGCGCCCCGCAAAACGACATGTCAAGCACCTTTAGCGCCGGCAGCGCGGCGATCGACGGCGCAGAGCCCGTGTCTGTCAGCGCACAGCAAAACGCCAGCCCCAGCACCTGCAGTTGAGGGCACGTGGCCGCGATCGCCACCAGCGCCTTGTCGGTGATGAGCGAGCAGTCGCCCAGCACCAGCGACCGCAGCGCAAACGGGGCTCCGGTACCCGACGCCGCAATCTCTCGCCACTGCGCGAACGCGTCGTCGCGAATGCCCGTGCACCGCTGCAAGTTCAGCGACTGCAGCTGCCGCACCGTGTGCCACGTGGTGTGCGCGGCGGCCTCGTTCAGAACCAACGGCGGGGTCATCAGGGACGGCTGCGTGATCCCATGCCCGCCACCGCGGAACGGAATCCGCTCCGTGTCAATGGCGGCGGGCGCCGACTTGGGCGACTCGATGACGGGACTGCCGGCGGGTCCCATTTCCAGCCCAAACATGTTGGCGGTCAGCGCCTTGCAGTACCCCAACGACAGGTGGACGAGGTTCGGGAACATGAGGAGGCACTTGCGCAGGGACGCGTCGTCGATCTTGCGCAGGTTCGAGAGATCCAGCGTGCGCAACTTTGGGAACAAGTAGGTCCCGCTCATGTTGACAAAGGTCGCGGGGGAGATTTCCCAGCACCCGTGCAAGTCGAGGTGGCCAAGGGAGGTCGCGTGCATCATGAACTGCCCCAGGCCCGCGTCCGTGATGGCAAAGCACCCCTTGAGCTTGAGGACCGTCGCATAACTTGCACTGTCAAGTTTTTTTTTTTTTTTTTTTCGTGCTAAGTCCTCATTTCAAAAATGGATTTGAGGTCGCTATCGTACCAATCCGCAGCGAGGAGCCGGAGAACGTCGTCACCGACTTTTTTGCATCCGCTCAGGTCCACTTCGTGCGCCCAGATGGCCACATGAGTCCCAAACCAGTCGTTGAACGCCTCGTTCGACTTGCGCAGCGCGGCGGCCGCCCGCATGCCCAGGCGCCGAGCAATGCGCCGAGCAATTTCCGGCCGCTGCCAAGCTCCTTCCAGCGTGGGCGGATCGGGCGTCATCTGGTTTTCGACCACCGAGGACGTGCCGGTCCGGCTGCTCGGCGCGGTCATGAACCGGTCCGGGTGAAAGTCAATGGACGCATTCGAATAATCGGGCAAGGCATCCGCCGCGCCATTCATGACGCGCGAGAACCGGCTCGGCGATGTTGGCGTGGTTGTCACTGATAGTGGCCCCTGGCCGTTGGTTGACGCCGATTGTTGCGCGGCTTGAACCTTGGCCATCAAGCGCGGGTCCGACCACACTGCGACCGATGCGCGCCGGCGACCGGGGTTCAGGGCCGCAACGGCGGCAAGCGACTTGTGTCCGCCACTTGCTGGTGGGACTGCTCGCGCTGTCGCCTCCTCTGGAGCCAGCGCCGAAGGGCCAGGAACCGGTGCTGCTGCCGCAGAGGAACTGCTGCAAGGGTCGTAGTCGTTGGCGGCATTCAGCTGGAGCGATGACGACGACGCTGATTTGCTCGCAGACGATTGGCTCTCGCTCATGCTGGCGAGACTCGATTGGCTAGACTTTAACGACAGCGATGTGGCCGACAAGTACGACGGCGACGGGGCCGCGTCCTTTTCCGTCAGGTCCCGGCCACTGTAAAACGGCGTGTCGAGGCTCTGTGGGGACGTGGAGTACGCGGCGGCACTCGGGTCGTTCCACACGGTGCTGCCGTGACCAGACGATATGGGCGAATCGGCCGTGTGCATGCTGGAGCGCGAGGAGTTGCCCGTGCGGCGCGTGATGCCGACCTCCCCCGGCGAGGTAGCAAGGACATTCAAGGACGTGCCGCGAGAGCTTCCTTGGCCGAGTGGGGTCATCGGACTGCGGAGCCCCATGGATATCGGAGCAGAGATGGCCAGTGCCGCGAGGGGGCTGTTGACCATGGAGACGAGCTCGGACATGCTCATGCTCCCGGCGGCCGCGGATGGGTCCGCGTTCGACGTCATTTCGATGTAGGTGGACGAGCCGCGCTGCACGGGTCCAACGGTAGGGTAGTCCTGCCCGCTGTGGGCCCGCGCCGGTGTTGAGCTGCTGCTGCTGCTGGACGACGACGACGACGCAGAATGGTGCATCACCATAGGAGACCGTGGCGGAGGCACGACCGTTGCCGCCAAAGAAAGCGAGTCGATGCTTGCTTGCTGCTGATGTTGCTGCTGCTCCAAATACGCTCTCTGGGACGGGTGCAAGGACTGCATCCGCTCGAGCGCCGCCTCGCGAATGCGCATCTCCACTTGCTGGCCGTACTTGGCGGCAACCTTGTCCATCAGGTCAGAGCGCTGCAGCACTGCAACCACGCACCGCTCAGTGGATACCACCGATGCGGTGCGCCGGATCCCAGTCATGACCATGGCGATTTCCCCGACAAAGGATCCGGCTCCAAAGGTGGCAAACACCGCCTCTCCGTCTTTGGAGGTGACGGCAACCGACCCGCGAAGGACCAGGAACAGCGCCCGCCCCTCCTCGCCGGCTTTGATGAGCACCGTTCCCGGGGAAATGTGTCGGATCGTTACCAGGGAGGCAAGCATCGCATGGACGCCGGGCTGGTGCAAGTGTTGGAACAGCGGGTGGTTCCGAAGCGTCATTTCAAGGTCGATCCCGGCGCCATTGAGGGCCGTCCCGCTCGCGATGACCTGATCCATTCTTGTTGTCGTTGTTGTTGTCGTTGTACTGTGGAGTTGATTCCTGCAAATTCTTGTACGACGGGGGGTCGATGGTAGCAGTCCGGATAAAGTATTGCTGATCGTATATAGATTATCAGTCGCGCATACTTTTTTTTTTTTTTTTT
>MU624991.1:1467-14596 GCA_025349905.2 Blastocladiella britannica
TCGACGTGGCCGTTCTCACTGGCCCGGTCCATGGCATTCTGCGAGTACGTGAATGGCAACCCAAGGGAGCGTCGCACCCGCAGCGCCTCAATCCACCCCAGCTCGCTTGCCCTATTGGGCGACAGGGACCATGCGCAACGGAAAATAGCCATGACCACGTCTGGCGCGTCGTCGCGCAGCATTACACGGGCATATTGGGCCAGTCGGCTTCGATGTGCCTGGGCAGCTGCCAGAGATTCGTCGGACAATTGTTCATAGTCGGGCTCTGGACAGTGCTCATTCGTGGTGTCCCCAAGCACAGCAAGCACGAGGATGCGGTTGATGACGTGGACGTTGAGTTCGGCGCGAGGCGGGGTGCTTGTCATGGGGTTGTTATGATTTAATGGAAGAGTGACGTTTTATTTGCGGCTCTTGCAGAAACAAAAAGAAAAGGACAGAAACCCAGCGACGGCGCCCCTACCCGGGCCCGTCATCCGACGTCCCCACTCCGCCAGCCCGTTTGGTGTGGTAAAAACGGCCGCCGAATCCCTTAAAGGCCCCCTTTCCCGCCTCAGTGCCCTGCTCCAAGGAACGCTGTGTGCAGCCACCGTAGAGCAAGAGCGCAGGCACTTGTAGACCCTCAGGCATCAGTCGCAGCCGCTGCTCGGCCATCATGGCGATATGTTTCGGGGTCGACGCGGACTTGACCCGCCGGCGGCCATTGACCACCTCGGTCCGCAGTGGCTCGGCCGGCCCAGAAGCCGGCACCGCCTCCCACTCGCGCACGAGATCGGCTACCGACCGGTCCGCGACCTTGGCAAACTGGCGACGCGAGTACATGCGCTGTCTGTTGTCCGACTTGCTCGAGCGCGAGAAAAGGAGCTCGCCCCTTAACCGCGTGGAAGTGATCGTACCGCCGCATGTATTCCAGGTGCCCGAGGTGCTTGATTTCCTGTACTCGCGTCGCCAGTTTGCGACGATCGCGGATCACCCGCTGGATCAAGTCGTGCGCGAGTGGGACGTGCCGGTGACCCGCGACGACGATGGGAAACTTTTATTCACGCCGACGCCCAAGCAAGTGGCCATGATGACCGAGCCGCGGCTTCGGCTCGTGCCCGAAGGTCTGCAAGTACCTGCACTCCTTCTTTGCAGCGGAGACACTCTGGCTTTCAAGCAGACGGTTACTGGTGAACCAGCATGATATTCCGATGCTGCGCGCCATCTCGGATCAGAGCGAGCGCATGTTTTACCTCAACAATTGCTTTCACGACATGAGTTATAGGGTCACGGCAGGCCCTACGGTTGCGCTCATAGTTATCTCTCCCGATCTCTCGCTTCTTGATCCGCTAACTCTCGTTGACCTGGTTGAGTTGGCTTACGAGTGTGGCAAAGTTGGAGATCATGGCTACGAGGAACAACCGTTTCGCAACCTGATTCCCATTATTTCAAGTGTGTGCTCGCAGTTCGATGGCGGGTCGTGTCTGTCCTTGAAGCGGGTACCAGAATTTTTTTATTTTTTTTATTTTCAGTTGCTGACGGCTGAATGTATGTAGACAGGAATGGCGGGTGAGAGAATGGAAACCGCTGTGGCAATTGCAGCTATGAAGCCACCCAAAGCGCTTCCCGGGCTCGTCGCTGCCCACGCCAATCGACCCAGGATGTTGGCAGCGATCCTCCGCCTGCCCCACTCCTTGCAGCTGTGACGATTGGCCGAGTGGACTTTGGCCATCGTACAGTAGTGTATATCGTAATGTATTATACACGCGAACTGTTTCTCTTTAGAACAGTGTCGCTGTCATTCTGTTATATTTAAATCCAGTCTCAACCGCCATCCCCTCCTGCCTGTCCTCCGTCTGCCGAGCCCCCGCACGTGTCGTTACAGCAGCAAGAGCTTGAGTTTGATCCAATCGTCTCGGCTGTGGTCCAGAGACTTGCGCATGGGACCATTGATACGGAGCACCGACAACGCCTCCTCGCGACCGTGCTCTTGCATGCGGCGCTCGACCAGCCGAGTCCCCTCGGCGCTGCCGCCCACCGAGCGCTCTCCGACTTGCCCCCACACTGCCGCGTGCACTTGTTTGCGCTTGCGGCTCTGATACCGCCGCCCGAGACCTCTTGCTCTACTCTGGTCACGCCTTCCTCGGGATGGACGCTCTGGCAAGTTGCGCTCGATTACTTGCTGCCCGACTCCGTCGACGGTGTGGAAGATGGGCCCATGGCAGACGAACTGCTCGCGCACATGATTTCCAACGTCAGCCAACGGTGCCCTGCGACCGAAGGAGCCATGTCCGAGCTTGCCGCGCATGCCGCGGTGACCGCGGACCAAGTGAGCGTCTGGGCTTTCGTCAAGCTCGCGATCGTGGTCCCCGCGTATGTCACCAGCAAGGCCGTTTATTCCGCGCAATCGCCGACGTGGCTGTGGCGGGTGCGCGCGGACGCCCTTTCGACCGGGCAGTACCTGCCACCGATCTCCAACTGGAAGATGTTACTGGCGGCCATGCTTGGCAAGCAGTGCTTGCCAACGGTCCGGGAGCACTTGCGGTGTCTGTAACTCGAGTCTCGAGGTAGGGATGAGGATTACGTGCCTGCAATCAAGAGCATGCCACACGAGTATCCGCTCGTGCTCGAGTACGCAGCGGACGCTGGATTTTTCGCAAAAGATGGAGAATGAACGTGATCCTCAAGTTGGGATGCTGCAGATTTGTCATTTTTTTCCCCCTCCAAGTGCGTGCGTCCACGCATGCGTATGAGTGCACCTGAGTGACTTTTTTGGAATGCTTTTTGCACCAGAGTCAGCACCGCAATCTTGGCCCCATTTTATAGCTCTTTGCTTCCTCGTGTGATCCGATGCAATGACGGTCTCTCACGTCTCGGGAATCTCTAATTCACTGGAAGGGGTTTGGGGAAGTTGTCGGATTTAAGCGCTCCACTTCAACGCATACTCGCCCAATAACAACAGCGAAAACGCTCAATAACATTGAGATGAATCGGCACCGCAAGGCCGTGGTCGCGACCAGCCAGGCTGGGCACCATGTGGCACCATGCGGTTTGCAGTAGCGGTTATTTGGAAAACTGCACCACCTTTTTTTTTTGCTAGCGCCGCCACCTTAGCCCATCTCTGAAACTTAAAAAAGTACACCAATAGTACACGGCGCGTTTACGCGCTCTGCGCTTGAATCGGCAGAATTCTGTTGGTATTTCCTATAAAGAGGACGGGCGGCCGCCTCGGCGTTGGCGTCGTCGACAAGTGCCTCACGTCTTGCATTGAAACCGACGCCTACGGATCCTGGAAAAACACCGACAAATCCGCGAGCCAAGGAACTATCCAATGAACTTCCTCGACGCCGCCCTCCCACCCGCCTCGCTTGCGGCCGAGTCCAAGTTTGCTCGCATTCGTTCGAGCGTGGTTGGCCGCGACCTGACGTACACCACGCAGCTGGGCGCAGTGCGGCGCATGGTCTACACCGACTACTTTGCGTCGGGCCGGTCGCTCGACATGATTGAGGACGCGGTGCGCGCGCACGTCCTGCCGTACTATGCCAACACGCACACCACCACCACCGAGTCGGCGCTGCACACGGGGTATTTGCGCGAATGGGCACGGTCCCAAGTCGCTGCCGCGTGCAATGCCACGCCCGAGGTCGGCGCCAGGTCGCCCGCGGGGGAGTGCGTGGTCATTTTCGACGGCGCTGGGTCTACGGCGGCCATCATGCACATGGTCACCACGCTGCGGCTCATGGACGTGCACTACTGGCAATCTCGTACGCCCGAAACGAAAGACGACGATTCATGGCGGCCCGTGGTCTTTGTCTCGATCGCCGAGCACCACTCGAACTTGCTCCCATGGCGCGAGTCCTGTGCCAAAGTGATTGTGGTGCCCATGGACCCCGCCACCAACGGTCGCGAGCCCGACTTCGCGTTCCTCGAGGCCAAGCTGCGCGAGCACGCGGCCGCGCCGCTCAAGGTCGCCGCATTCAGCGCCGGCTCCAACTTGACCGGCATTCCCATCGACACCCGCCCTGTTGCTCGGCTGATGCACCGTTACGCTGGCCTGTGCTTTTTCGATTACGCTGGCATTGGTACTGCTTTATATTATCGTTGTAATGGAACACAAATACTGACAGCATCATGGACATAGGCGCATACGTCGATATCGACATGGAAGGCGGCGACGACACCGACCTGGCATCCGACGACCCGCTGCGTGGGCTCGCGTGGATGGATGGCGTGTTCCTGTCCCCGCACAAACTGATTGGTGGGCCCATGACTCCCGGCGTCCTGATTGCTCGCAAGACGCTGTTCACGCAGCACGGGATCCCCGCGCGTCCAGGAGGCGGGTCCGTCAACTTTGTCACGGGCGGGGTGACCGACTACCACAAGCACGAGATTGTCGAGCGCGAGGAGGCCGGCACACCCGCGATCGTCGAGTCCATCCGGTGCGGCATGGTGTTTGCGCTCAAGTCCCGGGTGACACCCGCCGCGATTGCTGCGCGCGAGCACGTGGTGGCCGCCACGGTCCTCAAGCACTTGGCCCGCAACCCGCAGTACGTGCTGATTGGCGACGGAAGTGGTTCGCGCGTGCCGGTCTTTTGCGTGCAGATCCGGGCGGCCCCCGAAATGATGATCCGGGACCCGGCCACGCTGCCGCACCGCGGCGGCGCCAAGATGCTCCACCACAACTTTGTCTCGACGCTGCTCAACGACTTGTTTGGCGTGCAGACCCGCGGCGGGTGCATGTGTGCGGGACCCTACGGCCAGGAGCTGTTGCAGTTCACGCCGCACGAGGTGGACTTGTTTGCCGGCCTGATTTCCGAGGACGCCAAAGTGCGGCGCGCGACCATGGCTGCCATGTCATCTGGTGCCGATGATACCAGCAACGGCCACGACGACAACCACGACGACCACGACGAGGGCATTGGATCGACGCACGAGCTGCCTGGCTGCGGCAACGGCACCTGCGCGCACCAGCCGCTCCCGACCGACCCGACCACGTCGTCCACGACCCCGCGGTTCGCCGTGTACAAGCCCGGGTACTTGCGGTTCTCGTTCAACTACTTTGTCTCGGACGCCGAGGTGGACTACGTGCTGTGTGCGCTGGACTGGATTGCCGCGCACGGCCACAAGATGCTCGCATACTACACGGTCGATCCCAAGTCGGACGCATGGAAGGTCCGTTCGGGCACCGCGTCGCGTCTGCTGTTGCGCGTGTTTGGCCGTTCCGGGCGCCCCACCGGCGACGTTTCCATGATGGCGGCGGTGCCGAGTCGCTCGTACGGAGACGCCAACGGACTGGCGTTTGACGAAGCGGCGCGGCTGATCAAGCCCTCGCACCTGGCAGCGCTGGCGGCCGCACATGCCGACGACGCAAGGGCCGAGCTCGAGGCCGTCATGGCGTGCGGGTCGGGCGACGTGCTGCACCGCGCTCAGTGGTGGATGCACCCGACCGACGCGTTTGCATCCCTTACCATGGCAACGCCGGTCAGTGCGGCGGCACCGGTTGGCGATGAGGCGCTGGCGGTGGGTGCGGACGACGTGATGGCCAAGCCGACGGCGGCAGTGGTCATTCCGCCGCCGCGCCGCGCCGCGTGGACCAAGCGCTGGCAGCACCGGCTGGTCGGACAAGTGCACAAGATCCTCTCGTAACTCACGCATATATTCCATTTCATGGCAGCCAAGTATCATAATACAATACCCCCTACCCCTTCTTTCGTGTTTTATTGATGTCTCTTTCGTCGGCCCATCCGGGGTCGTTTGATACGGCAAGTGAGCATGTTATATTTTTAGTGTTGATCACTCGCGCGCTGGGAATGGCAAGAAGCCGTCGAATCTGGCCCCAGGGCACATATCGTGGCGCAAAGTAGACGATTGCGGCCGGGACAACACCCGGGCGACCAGATCCTTGGCCCGATCCAAGAGCGAATATATTTCATTAATCTTCATCATCAAGTCCTCGGATCGTCAAGTGGAGGCACACCCATGGCCTCGCGCGCCTTGGCTTCCGACAAGTGGCCCAGCGGCGACGCCCGCAGCGACTTGAACAGCTCGCGGTTGATGGCGGTGGCCAGCGCGGGCGGCACCGCGTTTCCGACCTGCCGGTACGCCTCGGCGACCATGATCTTGTCCGTGTCAAACACGAAATCGTCCGGGAACGTCTGAATGCGCGCCATCTCGCGCACCGTGACGGTCCGGTTTTGCTCCGGGTGCAGGATCGTCTATCTCGTGAAATGGGGAGTGAGTACAGGACCGGCCATAGACAATGAATAAGAAAATACCCCAGTCTTGCACATGGGATCAGTCTCGGTGGTAGCAGTGCGCGAGAATCCCCACCAGTCCATGCGCCCATAAAGGCCCTTCCACCCACCGTGCTTGGCGGCGGTCGCGTTCTTGGTCACATCGAGCGCCCACGGTTTCAGCAGCTCGGGCAAGTCGCGGTGGTCGCGGTGGTGGGACCGGGCGTCGCGCGCAATGTGGTGGATGCGCTCCACCGTCACTGCCTTGAACGACCGGCACACGAAATCGGGCACCTCTCCCTCTTCCTCAACATGGCCACCATCAACATCGGCTGAAATGGAATACCACGGATGCGAAACCAGCGCGTCCCAGTCGCCGCGGTGGGTGCGATTGTTGCGCCGCATCTGCCACTGAAACTCGGTCTTGGGCAGCGACAGGTACTTGCGTTCCTCGGGCTTCTCGGGTCGAATGGTCCGGATCTGGCTCTTTTGGAACTTGACCGCATCCACGACCGGCAAGCTGGAGTCGTACCGGAGCGCTTCCTTTTCTGCCGGTGTCAGCTGCATGATCGCCTCGTTGTCGGCCGGGTACTTGAAATCAAAGCCTGGGAAATCCGAGATGGCGTCAGAGATGAACCGCGGCGGGAACAGTGCCCACCGGCTGGAGACAAAGGTCATGGGCGAGTTCCATCCCTGGTTGGGCTCTTGGTCGTGTCGCCAGTGCGCCGGTGTCGCCGAGAGTGGGTCCTGATCCGACTCAATGTCCACCGACTCGTCATCAGCTGAACGCAAAGCCGGATCGTACGTGGCCATCTTGACGCTGTCAGTCCTGAACAAGTACATGGGTTCCGGGAACACCGGCAGCTTGACGTGGGGTAAGGTAGCGACAAAGATGACGCGCCGGCGCGACTGGCACGACCCGAACGCGCCGACCTGCAGCACAGACCACCCGACCTGGTACCCGAGGTCCAGCAGCACCCGCACAATCAGCCGCGGTACGCCCATCGTGTACCCACCCGTCTCGACCTTGCCTTTGGCGCGTCTGACGGCTCCTAGCCGGAACCCGAGCATGCCCGTCACGTTTTCCAGCAGAAATACGGCTGGGCGCAGCACTTCGACGTACGACAGCGCCGTCAGGATCAGCGCGTTCTTGTGGTCCTCGTTGGTGCGGTTCTGGTTCATGCCCGAGAATCCCTATTATACTTCACGTTTGGTGAGCGCTTGTGCTTCAATATAAATATATAAATAGGTATAATACCTGACACGGCGGGCCGCAGTACAGCATCCCGACGTCGCCGCGCTTGGGCAACTGCGACGCATCAAATCCAGCGGGCAAGTTCTTGCATGCAGTGCTTGGGTCCACCATGGCCCGCAAGAACGCATTGGCATCAGCCTCGGCGACCGTCGCCTGCGGGAAGTTGAGTGCAAAGATATCGGCGGCGGCATGGTTGAACTCGATCGCCCACTTGGTCTCGGCGGTGGCGAACCGGTCTCGGTCGAACCCGACCGTCAGCCCGCCGCACCCGGAAAACAGGTCCACGGCAGGTAAACGGCGGATCGACTTGGGGATACCGTCGTCGTCATCATTCACATCATTTGCATCGTTGGTCGGTGTCGAAGCAAAGAGCAACGCCTGCAGCTGGTCGTTGAGGACCGCCAAAACCGATGCCGATCGGTTGATTTGTGGTTGCGCACAGGACGTGCGGTAGAACTTGAGCGCGCGGCGCGAGTAGTGTCGCGCCTTGGGCGGCCGCTGGCACCACGCGTGCGCAAACGTCGCCAGTCGCGGGTCGTGCGTTGGGTGCAGTGCTCCCACCGACACAAAGTTGCTGGCCACGTGGAAGTAGTCCTTGCCCGCAAACTCGAGCGGCACCACTGCCACGGTGCCCTTGATCTCGGCTACGGGCACCGAAACCACCACCTTTGTGTCAAACAGCCGCCGCTCGTGGGTTGGGGTTCCCCGAGGCCGCCTCAGCGCGTCCCATCGGCCCATGAGCCGCAACTTCAAGATATGTGTGCCAACAGCATTGGAGGAAATGGCCCGGATCTCGCCAATGGAGTACACACCCTGGTCGCCGCGGAGGTTGGAGGTGAGCCGCTGCTTGGACGATCCGACTTTATGGGCACCTGGCGGGATAAAATATACGTAGTCGCCCTGGAACAGCCGGGTGGCGAGTTTGGGCACCCAGACCTGGGGGATGCGTTCGGTCGGCAGCGACGGGAACGCGGCGCGCAGCAGATCGGGGTCGCCCTTGAGCAGCGCAATCGGGTCGCTGGCCAGGATCCTTGGATCCAGCTCGGCCGTCAATGGGCACGTGGTCACGTCGGCGCCCGCATTGCAAGATGGGCATGCGCCGCCACTGCCAGGCACGTACAGCTCGTACTGGGCGGCGGTAAAGAACCGTTCCAGCACCTGCACCTCATCGTTATCGACTTTTTGGATGTCGACGATGGCCTCGTGCACACACTCGCCCACGAGCACCCACACGTCGTCGCGGCCAAACGCGCCTATGAACGTGTCCTTGGTCTTGACCAGCTTGAGCAAGTGTGCGGAGGCGCGGTCCTTGGTCACGAAATGAACAATGTACCTGCTCCCGCCGCCGCGGAGCTCGACCACATTTCCGGCGCTGATCACTAGTCCAGCGTCTCCACCAATAGAGCGCACCGACGAGGGGACCGGAAACTGCGTGTCTTCGCCAAGCGTGGCCACGCCCGGGAACACGGCAAACTCACGGTCTTCGTGCACGGCCCGCATGACCGCGGGTGTGGCCGCCGGTGGGGCCATAACGATATTGCGGGTCCGTGTCGCCGCCAACGCAGCGGCTGCAGGAGCGCGTCGCTGCCTGCTCGCAGCATCGTTCTCCAGACCCGCGGCCCTGGCCACGGCGCGCGCCTCGGCCATGATCGCGTGCTTGACCTGATGCAGGTCCGGCAGCCACGTCCACAGCGACTCAAGTCCCGGGCGATGAAGCAAGTCGTCCCCTACCGCGTCCATTTGCAGGGCCACACCATAGTGCTCGAGGTAAGGCGGTAGCGTCGCGCAGTACTCTGAGACCAAGTCCGCGTACGTCGTTTCGTGTTGCCGGCGGATGGCGATCGCCAGGTGCCGCGCGAGCTCGTAATCCAGCACGGACGCGGTGAACTCGGACGCGTACGTGGGCCGAGGGTTGGTCAGACGGTACCACGCGTGTTTTGTTTCGACCCAGTACGACCTGTATGACATCTTGTCAGTGAAAATGGAGCAAATAAAAGGAAATGGAGTAGACCGCACACCTCCGAGTCGGCAATGGCCACATACGCGTCCTCGATCTCCTGCGTGACGGTAAACGGTGCCGACCGCCACTCGTACGCCTGGTCCTCTTCATCCCCGTCGGGATCGACCGCGTCCCCGACAATCAGCGGCTGCGCAAATCCGGACAACTGGATCGGCCGGTCCCATAGTCGCGGCGAGAACCCGACCGTCAAGTCGCGGCGCCCAATATCGTGCAACACGAATGCGCGCGCCCAGTACATGGGTTTACCCTCAGCGCCGGTCTGATCGGTAGCATCTCCGTCGTCGGCAGCGGCGCTGCTCCCCTCGTACGCAATTGCCAATGACGATTCGGTCAGAATGTCGGCGTCCGATTTGTACTGGTAGTCGAGCGCAAGCGCTTGCAACGCGTCAATGTCGGACGACGGTGTCGGCGACGTGGCCGTGTCGGCTTCAATGTCGATTTCGTCGTCGATTTCGTCGTCGATTTCGTCGTCGATTTCGTCGTCGATTTCACCGATTTCGGTTCTTTGGACGTCGTCGTCGTCGCTGTCAATCAGACTCAGCTCTTTCCCGCTGTCGGCGGCGCCAAACGGAGAGGCGGCATTCTCGGTCGCGGTCTGGTGGGGCTCGCGGTTGGTAAAAATCGTTGCAATCAATAAAATATGTAAACGCGTACCCGGCGACGCTTGGGGACCAGGTATACGTCGGGAGCTTTTCTGCGGTCATCGTCAAGGTCATGAGCGCGGCGCTTGCGTGCCTTTTGCGCCTTTTTCGCGTCTATGGCCGGTTCTGTAAGTTCTGGAGGCCTTGTCATGTTTAAATTTTTGACTGGCTGACAAGAAAAGCTCGAGTGAGATGACGAAATTTAACAGTACATTCACACCACACACCCAACTGTCTACTCGGCAGCCTTCTGCTTGGAAGCCTCATCGGCCGCCACGTCCGCCGCCTTCTCCTCAGCCTCCATACGCTCCAACACCGCGCGCATCTCGTCCGTGTACCCCTGACCCTTCCACCCCAGGACCTTCTCCGCAACAACCGCCAGAACCGTCCACGCGACCAGCGCAATGATGGACGCAAAGAACGGGACCAAGAACGCCCACAGGTCGTAATTGTTGGACCACCACGCCCACACGAACCCGTCCGCGAAATTGCCCTGCGTGATCCACCCGTACACGACCAGGGCGACCATCCCGCAGACGGACGAGAACATCATGGTGTACCCGGAAATGAACTTGCGGTCCGGGTCGGCGAGGCCCGAAATCAGAGGGATAAACGACGCGACGGCCAGCAGGTTGGTCACCAGGAACAGGTTCAGGGCCGGGAGGGTAAAGAACCCGACAATCATCAAGGGAACGTTGAGGACAAAGACCAGCAGACGCGTGCGCTTCAAGTCCCACGACCGGAACAGGTTGGCGGTGATGTTGGCGGTCAGCGCGTTTTGGATCGAGTCCACTGCCGACTATTGTACATTTTTTTTACTGGTTAATGGCACAGAAAGCAAAGTAAAAGGAAGAAAAACGTACCATGTTCAGAGTGACCGTGAGCACCACAATCACCATGCCAATCCACGAATACTGCTTATCCCCCAGCGAGTAAAACATGAATAAGTTAGCCAGTCCCGTATCCACGCCGTCACCTAGCACCGGTAAGTACGGTGCGTACGCCCAGGTGGCCAGCAGTCCCGTGACGCCAAACACGCCGACAACCACAATCAGCATGAAACACCCGACCGCCGCGCCCGTGTGTAAAGCGCGGGGCGACTCGGCCGCCCACACGCGCTGCCAGTTAGCTTCCGAGAAGAACGTGGACGCAATCAGCGACAGCGGTAGGGTGACCCACGTGGACCACCCGTACGACGTGAACCCGAGCGTTTCGGTCGGGAACGGAGGGAGTTCGGCGCCAGTCGGGAACGAGACGGCCAAGTAAATCACCAGCACCGCCGACAGCAGCACGGCGGCGATCCCCTGCAGTTGGTCGGTGACGAGCGAAATCAGGAGGCCACCGTAGGCGGTGTACCCCGCGGTCACCAGCGAGACCAGAATGATGATCGGGTACTGCGACGAGTGCAGGAACGACTTGAAGATGGACCCGACAGTGGAGTACTCGGAGATCACAAACAGCGACATGTTGACGATGGTCAGCACCGCGACAAAGATCTGGGCGGGCCGGCCTGTTTGTTGATGTGGTGAGTTACGCCGAGAGCCACCCGATACAAAAAAAAAATTTGACTAAAATACCGTAACGCCAAAGAACATAGTCGCTCAGCGACAACGGCCGCGGCAGCACGCGCTGAATCAGCGACCCGGCGTACGACACCAGCACCACCGGAATGCCCGTCGACACCGCGTACGAGATAGTGCCCAGAATCCCGCTCGAGGCGGCGAAACTGGCCGGGGTACCGATAGCCCAAGCACCGAGCGCGCCGGCAAAGAACGACCAGGCAATCCGGTACCACGGCTGCGTCCCACGGGCCGTCAAGAACGAGTCCGTGTTGAACGACTCGTGCTTCAGGTGGCGCCAGGTCAAGAACACGGCGGCGCCCGTGAAGGCCAGCAGCGTCGCGACCGAGAGCACCCAGGCGACCACCACAAACGAGGTCGGCGCGTCCAGCAGTTGAATGGGCGCCAAGGTCGGGGCAGCAACGTCTGACATTTTGTTGTTGTTGATTTGGGAAGGAGCCTCTTTAAGGGAAATGAAAGGTGCGCGCGAGAAAGAGACTTGGAGAAGCGGGTGCGACCTTTTGTTGAATGTGCAATTTTGCTATTTGCTGATGAGGGAGGAGGAAATGAAATCGAGGAATTTTTTCACAAAATGCAACTGTAGCACGTGCCGTTGCTGTCCACTCGAAATGGCCAAAATGTCCAAATCGATGCAAGGAAAGAAAACTGCTTCATTGAGAAAGAAACACCACGGAGCCCAACTGCGAACATCGGCGGATCAGTGGGAAATTGATTATTTCCCCCGCTACCCACATGAAGTTCAGCAATCCAACCACGAATGCAACCGCTGGAAACATTGGCGGGTGAGAGCCGCCCCGGTTGCGATCGCCCCCCAACGTGCCAGGGAAAGAAACGCCGACCGCGACACACCGTCACGCTGAACGTGGCCGTAATCGCCGAGCATAGGCATGGAGTCTTGTACCGACTCGTTTGCAACGGCCACGGGTTGAGGGCGTTGATCCAGGACCGAGAAGAGCAGAGCTTTCGTCCTGGTAAAGTTCTGCTGGCACAAAGGTTGGGCGATCGGCGCCGCCTCGTGTCCCACGGCTGCGCGTTCCTTCCCAATGCGGCCTCGGGCTGGGCACCAACAAGAACCGGGTCAATCATCCTGGTGCAATTGGCGTTGCGTATACTTTGCAGTATTTGCAGTTCGTGCTGAATTAAGGACTGAGTTGGAAGTAAATAGATCTCGGTGGTGTGGAAGAGTAAGACGCCAAAGCACCGTTTATATGGGGGAATGGGAAGACAGTGAGACCCTGATCAGAGACATCAAATTTTTTTGTATTCTGCAGCCCTGAGTCAATCGCCAACTCACCAAAAAAAAAAGGTGAGCAGGTCTTGAAGACCGACATTCCAATTGACACTGGTAGGAACTGCCATTGACCGGCCAGTAAAAACTACAAGCACACGATGTTTTTGTCGAATGAGAACGCTGTAAAACGCGC
>MU624992.1:0-14593 GCA_025349905.2 Blastocladiella britannica
ATGGCCACGCAGCGGGCTGCATGGGAGCTCGATCGCGTGTTGCTGACGCTTCTGCTTGCCCAGGAGGTCCAGGAGGGGGAGCAGTTGATGATTTCATCGTCTTGAATGTATGTTTTTTTTTCTTCTTACTTTGCTACGAGCTCGTACCTGAAGTACGGCGCTGCCATTTCTCGATGGACGCGATTGCCGATCAAAAAATGGCCGCGGTTGGTGAATAAAGCGTGCGTCATCTCTCCAACATTCTCGGTATAAAAGCATAAAATGAGCTTGACCACCAGACGCAGCACCCGCGCAGCCGCCGCGCGCGCCACCGAGCGTATTGTGACCCTGGCGCCGACGGCCGCTACCACCACCTCCGGCAGCGAAACCGAGTCGGGACCGCCCTCGAGCTCGACCGACGACAGCACCCCGGAACCTCAACCCGACGTGAAAGAGGAGGCTCAAGAGCTGCTTAAAAAATCCTTGCCTGGCCGACCACCCGCGAACGCGAGACCGCGGCGTGCAGCTGCTTCGTCGACCATTGGCAGTGAGTCATTCATCACCAAACAGACCAAATTGCCGATTGTCTACAACGACGCGGACCTGAGCTTGACCGAGTCGGGTCCTGGTAGCAGCGGGTCGGAAACCGAGGACGAACTCGCTTCCGTCGGCTCGGCCCCGCGTCCTGTGGCCACGAAGGTGGATAAAATTTCGGCGCGTCCTATCAAGCGCGCACGGAAACTTACCAGTCGTCCTGCGACTGCGACGGCCTCAAAGGGTGGAGACGACGGTTCGACGACGAGCGAGTGGGAGCTGGACGCCGACACTGATTCGGAGGTGGAGGTTGTCTCCATGAGCTCGACGGCGGCGGTCACGATTGCTACCCCGGCGGCAGATTCTGATGTGTCGACAGATGATGGCGAAGATGTTGCGCCAAAACCTGAAAAGAAGCGCGCGCCGGCAGCACGCAAAGGCGAGCCCGATTTTACCACCGAGGAGCTCGAACAGATGCGCACCATGACGACGCGCGAGAAATGGGTACACTCATCCTGCGTTTTTATCGCATCTTGGTGCACCACGATATGACTCACAGTCTCGCCTGCTGTACACAGCATTTCAAAGCCAACAAAAAGACCATTTTGCACCACCCAGAGCTCGAGTACGTTTGGGAGACCATGCCTGACTATGGTCCGCCGCCGGAGATGGAGCAGCCAGAGTCCCTTAAGCTCAAACTGCTTCCGTACCAGGTCGAGGGCCTGGGCTGGCTCGTTCGGCAAGAGGAAAAGCTTGGCGGTGGGCTTCTTGCCGACGAAATGGGTTTGTATTTCTTTCACGCAATTCGATCCAGTCAAACTGACGTACTTTTTCATTCTTCACAGGAATGGGCAAGACCATCTCCATGATTGCGCTCATGCTGGCGCGCCGCGTGCAGCCGACGCTCATTGTTGCTCCGGTCGTGGCCATGGTGCAGTGGTCCAACGAGATTGCGGCGCACGTAAAACCAGAGGACGGGTTCAACATCCTCATTTACCACGGCGCCAAGCGCATCAAGGACGAGGCCGAGCTCGCTGCGTACGACATCGTGATCACGTCCTACTCGGTGATCGAGTCGGGTTTCCGCAAGCAAGAGTACGGGTTCAAGCGCAAGGCCGGCCTGGTCAAGGAGGCGAGCGTTGTGCACTCTGTCAACTGGGGCCGTGTTGTCTTGGACGAGGTGCGGTTCTATTTTCCCCTTTATACTTTGTTGCATTTGCTCATCGTCTTGAGGTGGCACAGTCGCATTACATCAAGGATCGGTCCACAAACACGGCGCGCGCTGTCTTTGGACTCAACACTGACTACCGCTGGTGCCTGTCGGGAACTCCCATCCAGAACCGCGTCGGAGAAATGTATTCCGTGATTCGGTTCCTTCAGCTGGACAATTTTGCGCACTATTTCTGCGGTTCCTGCAGCTGGTATGTATTTAGCATTGCATATTGAGTTTTGATTCTTACCAACTCTTTTACTGCAGCAAATCGCTCTCGTGGAAGTTTACCGATCGCAAAAACTGTGACCAATGCGGGCACACTGGACAGGTACATTTTCATTTGAGCCGTTTTGGATTGCGAGTACTCACTCCTCAACACGATGGATATATAGCAACACTTTTGCTTTTGGAACCGCGAAGTGCTCAAGCCCATCCAGGAGTACGGGTCGCAAGGGCTCGGTTTGATTGCGTTCAAGAAGCTTCTCAAGTTGCTTGGGATGATCATGCTGCGCCGCACAAAGCTCGAGCGCGCCGACGATCTCGGGCTTCCGCCGCGACACGTGTCGATTCGTCGTGACATGTTTAGTCCGGACGAGCGGGATTTTTACTCTTCGCTCTACTCCGAGTCGAAGCGTCAGTTTTCGACATACGTTGCCGAGGGCACTGTTTTGGTTCGTTTCCTCATTTCCTCATTATGACTTTTTCATGCAACCTGACTTCAACAACATCAACACACTCGTACAGAACCACTATGCCAACATCTTCCAGCTCTTGACGCGCATGCGGCAAGCAGCCGACCACCCGTGCATGATCACAAGCAAGCTCGAGACTTCTGCTACGGGTGTCGCCATCTGTGGACTCTGCCACGAACCGGCTGAGGATCCCGTTGCAGCGCGGTGCAAGCATGTGTTTTGCCGCCTCGACGTGCAAAACTACCTGGAAACGTGCGCATATATCTTCATTAAACCATATGTCACTTTACTATAATGGTGCATCACAGGTACGGGAGCTCAGGGGACATTAAATGCCCAGTGTGTTTTTCCCGCCTCGTGGTGGATTTGGATGCATCCGCGGTCGAGGTGACGACGGCCGAGGTGGCCAAAAAGGCGGCATCGTCCTCGATCGTGTCTAAAATCGACATGGAGCACTGGCGCAGCTCGACCAAAATTGAGGCGCTCGTCGAAGAGCTGACGCGTCTGCAGCGGCAAGGTGCCTCTTTCATTTTCGTGAACTGAAGTGGCCGTGGAACTCACTTCGTGCTTGATGATGAACATAGACCACACAATCAAGTCCATTGTCTTCTCGCAGTTTACGCAGTTCCTTGAGCTGATTGCGTGGCGGTTGCGGCGGGCCGGTTTCGTCTTGGTCAAGTTGGACGGCCGGATGGGCATTGACCAGCGTGACGCGGCCGTGCGTGCGTTCATGACCAACCCGCATGTCACGGTGTTCTTGGTGTCGCTCAAGGCCGGTGGCATTGCCTTGAATCTGACGCAGGCAAGCCAGGTGTTTTTGGTGCGTTTTGTTATTGCATTTCGGCCCACTTGTCACTCATTTCATTGTCAAAATACCACCTAGATGGATCCGTGGTGGAATGGCGCAGTGCAGGACCAAGCAATCGATCGGATTCACCGCCTCGGACAATACCGCCCGATCCGAATCACACACATTATCATCCAGGACTCGATCGAGGAGGTACGTGTTTCCCTCTATTTTATGAACTCCGATGTCATTCACCCGACATTATAAATGAGCAGCGAATCATCCAGCTTCAGGAAAAGAAGCGCGCATTGTTCGAGTCGACGGTGGGCAGGGATCCTGCGGCGCTTGCTCGTCTCAGCGAGGACGACCTCAAGTTCTTGTTCTTGATGTGAGTCATTTTTTTGCCTGTCTCTTTTAAAATGCATTTTCACAAGTCGTGCACTCTTTCGTCCGTAGTAAACTCCACAATTCACAATGCCACCGCACCGCCGCCAAGCACGCACTCGACCTGTTGTGGCCACCATTGTGCCCGCCTCGCCGGCTCATGTCACCAGCACAAGCGCTGAAGTCGCCGACCTAACCGTCGCACCAGTCGCATCCGACGTTTCCAGCGCCGCCGAGAGCGACGACGACCATGTTCCTCAAATCAAAACGACTCAAGGTGCAGTCGACCTCGAATTCGACGACGACGTGATCCCTCCAACGCCTCCATCTGACGCGGCTGCAGCGATGGCGGTGGCACCACCCGTGCAATCGAATGAACCGTCCCAGCCGCCGCCGTCGTCGCCGCCTTCTGGGACGGCCTCAGTCCTGCCGCCACCACAGTCTTCGTCGCCCATGACACCTGGGCGAGAGCTGGCCAACTATTACCTGGGTCAAGCCGGACGTCCGGCCTCGATGTCCGCGACTGTTCCATCTACAACGACTACGGCAAAGATCTCGGGCCAGCAGACCCCGCAGCGCGCGACCACCGGGATGCACGTGCCAGCGCTGGCCATGGCCGATCTTTCGGACCTGAGCATGGACTGCAGCGCCACCGCGTCAGCAACCAAGAGCAGCAGCACGGTGCTTCGGACCCCGGTTGCCACGCCGTCACGGACAGCCCCTGGACACCGCTTGGTGCTTCCGTCGCCGCAGCCGCAGGCACTATGGGGTTCCAGCACGCGATCCATCACCACTCCTCGCACGCCGGCAGCAACGCATCCAGCCCCTGCCGCCGCCACCCCGCTCACAGCGCCACACAGTGCCCCAGCGTCGCGGTCGCGCACCACGCCCATTTCGGTGATCCCTGCCGACATTCGCGCCCGGCTGCGCACGGTGCCCGCGGTCGCTGGCGACGATCCGTTTGGGTTTGCGGTCTCGAATCGCCGCATTGCGCGCACTCGGCCCGTGCTGGAGCAGATCCAGGCCACGATGGAGCAGGAGCAGCAACAGCAGCAAGCCGAGCAGGATGCCACCGCCCCCTCGTGGGCTTCAGGTTCGTCGATATTCCCATTTTCTTCTTTATGTGCCATATTAACCGTTTTGGATGTAGGCCCGGTATCGACCTACGCGGCCGCTGCATCGTCACCAAACAAGGACGAGACGACGAACCTGGCGACAGAGGCCGGGCTTGGCCATCAGGAGAGCGACGGCGAGGACTCGGACGACCTTCTCACGTACCAGCCCAAGCGAGCCACGCACAAAGGCAACAAGGTCCGTCAAGCCGCCACTGCGCTTGCGACTCTTCGGACGGCATCCTCATCTTCGTCTTCGTCGTCGTCCGTGACCAAGAAGCGTACGGCTGCTGCTGGCAAGGCAAAGTCGGCCGCCGGATCGAGCTCGGTCGCGAACCAACAAGAGCCTCGCCGCCGCCAACCGCCCCGCCGCCAGGCAACGGAAGGCGCTCCCTCGTTGTCTATTGCATCGGCCACGACCACTAATGTGCGGGAAACGCGGTTCTTGGGCGAGCTCATTGGGATTCCCTCTTCGTCGCCCACGTCGGTTGCGGCAGCGGCGCTGTCGGACAGCATCCTCGACTCACCGCCGTCTCCGCCGGCCCGAACCCGTACCCGCCGTGGACGGCCGCCGGACGACGAGATTGATTTGTCGCCCGAGCCAGCACCAGAACCAGCGCCAGCACGCACACGAGGAGGAGCGCCGCCCGTGAATAACGCGGATCCGTTTGCATTTGTCGATCGCACGGCGAAACCGGGGAAGTGGGCCACCACCACTCAATCGGACACGGCACCCGAGACGAGAAAGCGCGTCCGCACCAAATCGGCCGTCGTTGTGGCCACCAACGAGGATGGCGACGAAGCGCAATCGCCCGAGAAGCGACGCAAGACAGCTACGCCGCCGCAGAGCAGCAGTCCCCAGCTGCCAGGGCCTGGTCGCCGGAAACAGCCGCCACGGACCCGGACCACGACGAGATAAAGCAACAAAGAATGTAGTACATTTTATTTATTTATTTATTGCCGCTCGGCGTCCTTGAGCTTGTTCCACCCGGCCGTCAGGTCCTCGGCATCGTCGGGGTTGACGGCGCGCACGGCCCGCATGTACAGCTGAGTGGCGGCCGCCACATCGTCGACGTCGCCAATCTCGAATGCCAACCACCGCAGCCACCAGTCCACGTTGGCCGGCCAGCGCTGCGCGCCGAGTTGCAAGATTCGGCGCTTGCTTGCGATGGTGGTTGGGGCAGACCGGTCTTTTCCAGAGTCACCACTCAACAGCGCCGCAAACCACTGCACATCGACCACGGGCACATTGGCCATGAACCAGTCGCGCAGGGCCACGCGCTCGGCCGCGACGGGGATGCACTGCAGCGCGCTGGCCAGAAACGCGGCCTTGCGCTCGACCGCGCGGTCCGTGTCCCGAGCGTCCACGGATCCGCGGCTGACGCGTCGCCACTGCGCAATCATGTCGGCGGCGGTCGCAGACGGCACAACTGACACCGACCGATCAGCGTGCGCCAGCTGGTGCACGCCCAAGTACACGTCACACAGGTCGATGGCGCGGGTCACGCTGGTCACGGCAGTCGCCGCCCATGCCGGGTCCACTTGCATCCGCGCCAGAATCAGCGGCACGTGCGTCGGGAAATGAGCGGTTGCGGCGGCCGTGACTGAACGCAGAGTGACGCCGGCGGGTGCGGCTGGAAGCTGTGGAACCGCGTCTACGATGCGCTCCCACGTGGATGCCAGGAGCGGGCTCGGGTGTGGTGCGCGAGGGAAATCGGCAGCATCTTCTGCAAGAGCGGCCGAAAACTCGGGCGCGAGCGCAAGGTACGCGACCACTTGTCGCTGGATCTGTGCGGCAATGTACTCGTGCACGTCGGCGTGCGTGCGGCCCGCGTATTGCAGCTGGGTGTCGAGGAACTGCAGGGTGGCGTCGCGCACTGCCGCCTCGATGGCAGTGTACCGCGCATCGGCATGGGCGGCGTCAATGGCGGTGAGGGCCAAATGCAGCTGCATCGGGTACTCGGGGCTCGACGGCGCCGTCGCCGCCACCGCCGAGTGCACCTTCCATGCCAGTGCTACGATCAACGCGTCGGCGGAGGTGGCGGCAAGGTCGGTCGCGATGCTGGCCACAATGTGGTTGATGAGCGACTCGGCGCCGTGCGACGACACGGCGATACGGAGGCACGCGATGCGCAGCGACAGGTTCGTCGGGTGCGCGGCAATCGCTGCATCGTAGACCAATTGCGGGATCGCGTACTGGATCAGCGCGTCGCCGAGGATGTCGGCGGGGAGGGCAGTGATGGCCGCGTCGGCTTTTGCCAGCGACTGGTCCAGGGCGGATGCCGAGGATACGTCTGCTGTCGATAGCATGGGCTGGCGGGACAGGGCGTTGGCGACGGTCATCGTCTCCTCATCGGCCTCCTCCTCATCATTGTCCATGTCGACGTCGTCCAGGTCGTGCGACGACTCGGCGGCGACCGCGTCGTCCATCTGGTCTTCGGCATTCACCTCGTGGCCCAGCAACTTGGCCTTGGCGTCGGCGGCAGCCTGGTGCGTGAGCTCGGCGCGCACGCGCACCTTGGTCACGTACATGGCCTCCATCTTGAACCACTCGGTCCACAGCTCGACCGACTCGCGGTTCATGTGCACTGCACGCTGAAAGAGCTTGCGTGCCGACCCGGCGTTGGCCTGAGTCTCAAACTCCCAAGCGGCGGCCAGGATCCACAGACCCGAGTGGCGCGGGTGCAGCTGGATCGCGCGGGCAAAGATGGATCCGAGCCGCTTGTACGACCGGTGCTTCTTGGCCATGGCCACGTACTGCAGCCACAGGTCCACGTTGCCCGGGAACTTTTGCACGGCGCGATTGAACAGATTGTGCAGCCGCTTGACGCCCGCATAGTCGCAGATCGAGTACTTGTAGTTCTGGCCCATGCGGCCCACGCGCTTGCGCCGCAGCTTCTCCAGCTGCCACTCGTAGTCAATGTACTGCAGGAAATCGCTCAGAATCGCGCCGCGGCGCTTGAGCGCGTATTCGAACGCGGTGCGGCGTTTGACGATGGATTTGACCTCGATCTGTTTCCATTATTCATTTAGTCTGTTGGAGAAATGAGATAAACGCGTGCTGCTGCTGTAAATACCGCAGTGAAGAGCTGTTTCCGCCGAGCATCCTTGAGCTCGGGGACCATGCCCTCGAGGGCAATGTGTACGCCGTCCGCCATTTTGTTGTAGTTTTAATTTTCCTGATGATTCCGGGTATGGATTGCAGTCGACGAGTGAGCGATGAAAGAGGCCAAAAAATAAAATAAAATAAAAATTCCGGAAAGCCCGTGACCGGTCGCCTTCAGCTGCCCCCTTAAAAGCATCATCGAGTCCGCCACGACCCACCCTCTTCTTCAGCAAAATCAACAGCAGCCCTCCACCGACAGTGCAACTAGCGGCGTAAATGGCAACCACACGGAGCACATTCTTTGTTGCTCTCACCACCCCCTTTTTTTCCTTCTTGCCCATTGGGAAGGTCCGAGAATCCCGTTGTCCTCGCGGTCACTTGTATGCCGATCGTTCCTTCACTGGTTCGATCGCATCCAAAAGTAGCCGTGCCTCTCGCGGGGGCCCTTGCACGCTCTTTGAACGCTCGTGTCTTCCTTTTTTTTGAAGGCATGGGCGGGAGCGCGGGTGGACACTGCGGCACCCGCAACCAGGCCCAGTCTTTTCCTTTTTCGGAGGGGAAGGACTGGGCAGTGAAAGCGTCGCATTGGGATCATTCTATTCAGTGCAATACGCTGCAGCTCGCTCTGTATGAAACGGGGCGAGCCAACTCAATTCGGACTATTGTTGCGCTGTCGGCTCGGGCTGTTGTTTATTTTCTTCATATTTTGCTAGTTTTTATGCTGTCCAATATTTTCCATGGTATTGCATCCGGCCAAGAGACGGCCATGAGTTTTTTTAAAGAGCGCCCGCGATCTCACCATTGCTGTCGAGGTGGTGATAGACCAGGCTGTCAATGCAGTTCTCTTGTGTGCACTTTTATGCTGCCATGGAGCATGACCCTCTCAAACCTATATAAAACTGTCCCAGATCCGTCATCCGCGCATAAAATACCGAGAATCTCATTCAGCAGTTGTCGTACCAGAACAACCGGAGCTGATCGCCTCAAAGCAAAGACGGCAACTGGTACACGACGAGCACCTTGGACCACAAGATCGCGGACTCAAAGTGCAGACCGGACATTGTTACAGGCACGGGCACCAGCAAGCATTTCTGGTGCATCTATGTGTAAAGGATCGGTAGAGTGAGCAAGGAGTTCCCACTCAATCAGTGGCGCTCCATACTGCTGCTCTAGGTCGCTGACACCGTGCTCAGGTACTGGACCTGGAATTGGATGGACGCGAACGAGTACCTTGTCACGGATTCTTGATCGCCGCATTCTTGGTCGTGACCTGAATAACTAGTTTTGGCTGCCACGTTGTACTAGTACCGCCGATCCCATCCCGCCACAGCAATTTGGCGCCCCGATTTGCGCGCACGCGGCCAATAGTGCGCCTCCCGCGCTGCAGCTGACCTGGTTGCTGTTTCGCCGACCACCGCAATAATTTTGGTCCTCGCCCGACAGCAGCATCAGCCGTTGCGAATGGTGGTGACCTAAGCGTTACTTCCAAGAGTACACGCGCCTTCCACGGCGCTCCCTGGCGTCTGATTGCGGCTCACTTTTATTTCTTGAATTCAGCCTCCTCAATCCGTCTGACAGCAAGCAAGGAGGCTGAAAGATCGTAAAACTACCAACCCCCTGCCAAGTAATAAAAGTACACTTCCAAGGAAGTATCAGCATAACAAGTTTTGTTGCTCTTGAAAAATGAAAATCAAATCATTCTTTCCGCCAGGTCCACCGACGGCGAATAAAGTACCGCCGCTTCTCATTCAAGATCCCTGGCCGCGCGGGAACATCCAGGGAACCGATCGTGTCGATGATCTCACTGCCCTGAACGAGACACAGATGCGAGGGCTTCGGGAAAACCCCGTTACCATTCGCGACGACGAACTCGTCCGAATCGACCTTTTGGCCAGGAGCAGCGGAGTAGCGGTCTGCGCGCCGAACGCCAGCGTACTGGAGTACGAGCACGGCGCCAGCCCGCGTCTCTGGCACGTTTGGCGTCAGGAACGCGACGACCTCGCTGTACTCGATCATGTCGTCGTCCCAAAACGAGATGGCGTGACGCATCCGATTGTTGAATGAATCCTCGTCTGCATATTGTAAAGGTCAACAGCGTGTCCAAATAAGTCCCAAAAAAAAAAAAAGGAGTTCATACCCCGGTGGCCCACGGCATCGATCACCTCCTTTCGGTTGGCAAATTGTGCTTGCGGCCAGAACCGGATCTCCGGGGTTGGCTGGAGGTTGGGCTCCTGCCGACGGAAAATGGCTCAGAGGCCGCGTTCCCATTGCCCAAACATGTCTCCTTGCACCTCAAAGCGTCGATGGAGGTACCGAGTGAACCGCTCGACCGTCGGCGGGCGAGTGTGCCTGAACACGAGCTTCTCGGTATGAATACCCAAGATACCGGGCTGGTTGCCGGCGGAAATGCAAATGAGGCATGAGCAAACCAGAAGGGTGAGGAAAAAAAAGGAAAAAAAGGCACAGTACCACGATCCGGCCAACCGAGGCCTCGAGGGAAGGTCGCCACCTTCAGGGAGATGTTGATGGAAGGTTGGCGAAAGAGCTCTTTAACGAAACCAAGAATAACGCACAAAGTAAAATGGCCGCCCCACGCATGATGGACGCTGGCGACGAGGCAGACGTGAACGTGTCCTGGACCGACCAAAACAACATCAACACCTTCTCGCGCCTCAACTCGCGCCTTGACGCACTGGAGGCCCGTTACGAGGGCAGAAAAGTATTGTACTTTTTTTTTATTGCTACGTCGTCTGAATGTTACGCTGATCACGCCAAATGAACTTTTGCAGAAGGAAAAGGAGGACTTGGACGACCTGGTGGCCGAGCTCGAGCTGTGCGATGACGACGAGATCATCAAGTGCGCTTCTTATTGCATTGTGCCTCATCATAGGATTGACCCATGCATATTCAAATTCACAGGTACCGAGTCGGCGACGTATTCGTTAATGCCCCTTATGAGCGCGTCAAGGAGTGGCTGGAGCGCGACCTCGCCGCCATCGATACCGACGTGTCCTCGCTCAAGGACAGCATGGACGATCTGGTTGCGCAAATGGACAAGCTCAAGTCCATCCTGTACAAGCGCTTTGGCAGCTCCATCAACCTCGAGCGGTCTTGAGAATATATTTTATTTATCATACGACTACCCCTACAAGTAGAGCGAGTTGGCAAACACAATGTCGCGCTTGATCTTGGCGGCGCCGTCGGTAAATTTGACCACCAGGTCGTTGTTGCCCATGGCGCGTGCCGCGGCCGTCATTTGCTTGAGCAGCTCCTCGAGCATGCGGAAGTTGCGCACCAGGTTGCCCTCGAACACGTCCGTCATTTTGCAGATCTGGGCAAACGACGCGCCGCACGCCCACGCGTACGCCACGTCCATGAGGTCGCCCTTGTACATCTCGAGCATCTCGGCCTCGTCAATCTGCAGCAGCGCCTCCTTGGACACCTGCACCACGCGCTTGTGGGTCTCGTGCAGCGCCTGCAGCGGCCGCGCCAGCTCCTCGCGCTGCTTGACGGGCCCGCCTTTCGCCTTGGCCGTGACCCGGTCCACAAACGTCACCACCGACAGCAGCGCCACGCACTGCTCGACCGTCAGGTCGTTGAATGTGCCCTGGAACAGCAGCTCCGTCAGCAGCAGCGTGTCGCCGGTGGAGATCTCGCATGCCACGCGGCCTTTGAGCTTGACCACGTCGCGCTCGTCCGTGAACCCGAGCCGCCGCAGCACGCGCTTGCGAGCCTTGAGCTCGTCCAGCTGCGCGACCGCCTCGCACGCCGCAATCTTGCGCCGCACCGCCTTGATTTGCTCCGACACGTCCAGCTTGCGCTGGTACTCGGCGTACAGCGTGTCGAGTCGCGGGTCGGACGCCAGCGGGTGGCTCGTCACTGCTTGCGTGCATCGCGTCACTTTGGCCATCAGTTCCACAAACTTGGGCTCGGTGATGCCCATCTCGTTGACGGGGTCAATCACGGGCGGTGCCAGGCGCCGGGCCGGCAGACCGCCGCCACCGCCACCGCCAGCCTTGGCGGCCATCTTGGCCAACCGGTCGTGGGTCCCGGCCAGCAACCGCTGCAGCGTCTTGCGCATATCGGCGGACGCACGTGCCTGGCGGGCGGTGGTGGTGGATCCGACGTTGACTCGGATGGTGGCGATGGCCTCAATGTCGGTGAGCGGGACCTCGGCCACCACCAGCTCGGCGTCCAGGATCGACTGGAACCCGGTGGCGTCGTCGGCCTGGAGCTCGTAGGGCTCGACGCCGAGCAGCTTGATGACGTTAACGGCGGTTGACACGGACGCTGGACTCGCTAGAACCGCCACGTCCACCACATAATTAGTAGCGTCGTCAGCCATATTCTTGCCGTCGGCCTCGGCCTGCTTGAGCGCCTTGGTCTTGGCGGTGCCCAGCACCAGACCCCAGCCAAAGTCGCGGTCGTCCGCCAGCCGCACTCGCACCAGGCGACCCGTCGGCAGATACGCCATCGCGTGCTGCGGGTGGGTCACCACCTTGCGCACCTCGCGGCCGTACGCCTCGAGCGTGTACTTGGCCTCGTAGTACGACCGCACCAGCGCCTCGTCCTCGACCTCCATGCTCGTGTACAGGTCCTCGAGCTCGGTCGCGTGCTGCAGCAGCTGCGGGAGCATCGCGTTGTTCTGGAACTGGCGGAACGACCCGCGAATCAGGTACTCGGGCGAGATGCCCTCGACGCGCGTCAGGTTGAGGATCATGTTGTATCCTAGTCGGAACGCCGAGTACAGTGCGTCCGAGACGCCCTTGACCATGGACTTGGCCTTCTCCGAGTCGATCTTTTGGTCCACCATCATGATCACGATGCCCTTGTCGTCGAGACCACGGCGACCGGCGCGACCCGACATTTGAATGTACTCGCCGCCCGTCAAGTGGCGCGACTCTTTGCCGTCAAACTTCTCGATCTTGGTGAACACCACCGTCTTGGCGGGCATGTTGAGCCCGATCGAGAACGTCTCAGTCGCAAACAGCGCCTTGAGCAAGCCCTCTTGGAACAGGATTTCAATCACCTCCTTGAGAATCGGCAGCAGGCCAGAGTGGTGCACGCCGACGCCGCGGCGCAACAACGGCAGAATGTTGGTGATTTGGGGCAGGTTGCGGTCCTCTTCGCTGAGCACGTCGACGGCGTTGTTGAACACAGTGTTGACGAGCGCCTTTTCGTCATCTAGTTTTTTTTGTTGTCAGTGATCGGGTACATACAATACAAAAAAAAAATTGATATATGTACCGCTGTTGAAATCAAGCCCGCTGAGCGCCATGGCAAGAGATTCGACCTCCTTTTTCGCAAAGGAAAAGACAATCACCGGGTGATAGTCCTTTTTCATGATCATGTTGACCACGCGCAGCACGTCCGTCTTGGACGTCTGGCCACGGTTCTTTTTGACGGCACCACCGGCACTAGCGCCACCGCCCTTGTCCTTGCCGCCACCGACACCGGAACCACCGGCAGAGTCGTCCGACGAAGCCAACTGGGCCATGGCGGTCTGGAAGTTGTCCTCGCGGAACGTGCCCTTTTCGTCCACGACCAGGGAAATACCCTTGGCGCCCTGTGGGAACACGTAGTGCTGCAGCGGCGTTGGACGGTAGTCGGTGTAGACAACGTGACACGGCTGGTGGTGGATCTTGGCGATCCAGGCGGCAAACTGCTTGGCATTGGGGATGGTGGCCGACAGGAACGCAAAGTGCACGGTGGGTGGCAGCAGGATCAGCGTCTCCTCCCAGACGACGCCGCGCTCCTTGTCGCGCATGTAGTGGATTTCGTCGTACACGACCCACGAGATTTCGCGCAGGATCGAGGCGCCGCGGTACAGCATGGACCGCAGAATCTCGGTGGTCATGACCAGGCACGATGCGTTCGGGTTGATGGTGGTGTCCCCCGTCATTAGGCCCACGTCGCCAAACTCGGCGTCGAGCTCACGGTACTTTTGGTTGGACAGGGCCTTGATGGGCGACGTGTAAATCACCCGTTGCTTGTTCTTGAGCGCCTGGGCAATGGCGTACTCAGCGACCACGGTCTTTCCGGCGGACGTGTGTGCGGCCACCAGCACCGACTCGTTGCGCTGGATGCACCAGATCGAGTACTCTTGGAACGGATCGAGCGTGAACGGGTACTGGCGGCACCACTCGGCCTGTGGCGGGGGCACGTAGTCGTGGATCGGGACAAACCGCGACCGGTCGTAGTCGTGTGGAATCACCACCTCGTGCCGCGTCGACACGTTGGCCTTGGTGAACTTGACCTCGCCCGACGCCCCGACCGCGCCCGGAATGGCTCCGGCGGCACCGCCGGCCATGCCCTCGAGCGCGCCCGTGCCGCCAACCACGCCAATGATTTGCTCGGTCTCGGTCGTGAACTCGTCCAGCACCACCGGTTCCGGCGCCAGGTCGTCAATGTGACGACCGCCGTGGCCATTTGTCGTCGCATCATCGTCACCAAATCCGGCTTCGCTCTCGCGTCGTGCGCGCTTCACGGGCGGTGGGGCGTCCACGACAAGTGCAGCAGCTTCTTGTGACACGGGCGGCGACACGGCGCGCTTGCGCTTGGAGGCCGACGTGGGCATGGGCAGGGGAATCGGCGGGAGCACGGCCGCCGCGGTCGCATCCGAGTCGAAGGCGCCAAAGACGTCGTCAATGTCCATTGGGTCCATTTTTTTGATATTATGCGGTACGCGGCCAGGAAAGAGGCATTTCGGCCTAGGCTGCGACGCGAACGTCAGCTGATGAATCGCCAACTCTTCGCCTTTGCAAAAAAAAAAAAAAAAAAAAAAAA
>MU624993.1:0-14567 GCA_025349905.2 Blastocladiella britannica
TTTTGCGATCAGACAGAGAGCGATGTGGAAAAATTTCAAATCCCCACAAAAGAACGCGTTCGCCATTTTTGCTCTTGCTTCCTTCCGATTATTGTATGTCGGCACGTTTGTCGACGCGTATGTCAACATGCTCGGCCGGTACGAGCACGAGGCGAGTGAGTACTCTCCGTTGCAGAAAGCTCGACTGTCGGATCCAAGCTCGAAACGCTCATCCCTGTCAATTTTCTTGTTGTGGCGCCACAAGAGAGTAGAGTATAAATAAACAGCACCGGAATTTACCGGAGTCGCAACCTTGCAAACAAAATAGTTCCGAAAATATTCCGGGTTGCGATGAAATCTGATTCTGAAAAGTGGACTTTGGATATGGGTGAGATGTGAGGAACTAGACACCAAGTAGCTTTCGCCGCTGCCGCCACGAACATACCTCGTCCCGCGGCACGTCCGCACTGATACACGGTAGTTGATCAGGCTCGAGGCATTTGCTGCCGAGGACCGAGGCGTATTCTTGGTGCTATTTGGTTTTGCGCTCGATAACATCTGCCCTGACCGCAACTGGGAGATGTGATCGTCAAGCTGCAGATCATTGATCCTGGAGTTTATGGTCCTCATTCCTCGTTACCAGCGCAAGGGCATGCGGTCGGTCAATCAGGGTCGTGGCACTGCTGCCGCTCCGGGCAGGCGTTGTTTGCTTACGATCGGCACGGGTCTTTGATTCCCGCAGAATGTGCCCTCGAACCAGGATGGCAAAGGGGGTGGCGGCAACGGCGGCAACGTGCGGCACACTTAGACAGAGGTTACACCAGAGTATGGTCACCCAACTTCGAATAGGGCCGCATGGAGCAACCCAAGTTCAAGAGTGGTGTGCTCACGTACGGCGTGGACGACTGGGAGTAAGAGGAGGTCGTGGACAAGCAGATGGCGGAGTACTTGATCAATACTGCAGCCGAGATCAAAGCCCTCCAGTCCAACCTCGGCACGGATGGTTGATCGGTGCGCATCCGCTTCCTGGAGTTGTTCCGCGAGTGCTTGGTGCGACCGTTTCGCACAGTCGCCGCCGCTTCCGTTCGCTCGTCCGGCGTGGGAGGCCAGTTGACAAGTTCTTCAGCCGCGTCAAGACCACGCTCAGGACAGACGAGCCGATTGCGCTCGCGTTTGGCGACCAAGAGGGTTCCGCGGTGGTCGGTCCGCGCTCAGCACCGTCTTCCGCCGTGCGTTCGCGCTGGTGTTCATGCTGGTGGTTGTGGACGAGTTCCGGACGTCGCGCCTTTGCCCGACGTGCAAGGGGCGTGCGATGCACCCCGATCATGCACGTCACGATACGGCCGCGGACCGTCCTCGAGAGTACCGCAGTCAAGTGCACCTATTTGCTGCACTGCCCAAGCGTTCATTGTCACGGCCAATGGGGAAACCGCGATGCTCTCGCAACGTCGCTGCCAAGGCCAGACGACCGTACAAGACCAATCCAGCACCAGGCGTACGCCCGCCCGTAATAATCCCAGTGCTTCGTGTTGGTGCAGGTATATAGAGAATCTCTTTTGAAAATAATACAACAACACAAAATGGCGGCAACGACATCTCGCGCTCAACGTGGTACGTAAACCAGCGATATGACCGCGCGCAGAATGTACGCTAAAAAAAAACTATATAGTCCTCGCGTACCTCTCGACCCACGGGCCAACAACGGTCGAAACGCTGTTTGCGAGCGTGAAATCGGCCGACATTCCGAGCAAAACCGCGCTCAAGACGTCGGTGTTGCGCCCACTGCGCATGCAGGCCAAAATCCGCGCGTTTGGGCCCGAGTCGGTGGAGCGGGTGTTTGGTCAAGTCCAAGAACTGGAGCCGCAAGTTACGGCCGGCAGTCACAAGAAGGACAACAAGAAGTGGCGGTGGGCAATTGACCCGCTGGCACGTGAGACGCAGCAGGTACTGCAGAATGAGCGGATGCGGCGCCAGGCCGGGAAGGTGGTGATGCGCAAGGAGTGAATAAAGTATTTCATTATTGGGCAGGTGCAGTTGCAGGTGAAGAAGCTGAGGACGGGGACACGAGGGCCGCGGCCAGCGCCGCCGGATCCTCGCCAAACGCGTGGCCGTGCTTGCGCTTGTGCCATGCCTGCAGGCGCTTGTACTCGTCGCCCGAGTCCAGTCCCCATTTCTTGGCGCGGCGGAGCTTGTCGAGCTTGAGCTTTTTGTTGTTTTTTTAATTCCATGTCAGCCAACGAACTAGATTCAGTATTGACATAAATGAAATGAATACCTCGTCCGAGAGCGCGTCGATCGAGATGGGGGTGGGCGGGGCGGCCTTGATAACGCGATCGCGCTTGGTCGGTGCAGTTGTGGCAGTTGCAGCAGGAGTAGGAGTAGTGGTCGATTTCGCGCCAGACTTTTTCGACGCGGCGGCCTTGGCGGCGTCCTTTGCCTTGGGGACTGCAGTGGCAGCAGCGGCCTTGGTCGAAGATGTAGGTGCAGCTACATAGGTGTCGAATTTAAAAGCGCGGTACAAGGTCTTGTCGGCGTCGGCGATCGGCAAGCCAAACTTTTCGGCGCGGCAAATGCGGGCCATGAGGTCCGTGTAGGCCGCCACGGTCGTGTGCTTGTGCAGGTCGGGGAAGTTGGTATCGCTATTGCTCATTCTTTGATTTTTTGTTCTCTTTGAGCAAGAAAGCAAATAGGCTTGCCTTGTCATTGCGAACACACGCAGCACAAAGAAAAGCGTTGTTGTTGGATTGACGATGCAGTCGTTCGCCCACCAGCTGCTGGCCATCCAGGCGCCGCTGCCGGTCGCGACCACGACCACCGCTACAGCGCCCACGTCGTCTAGGCCCACCACCGCCCCGAATCCGCACCACCACCCGAACCAGTCGTCTCACCCTACCGCAACTACTGGCGGCAGCCGTCCGCGCTCGGCGTCACACTCTGCCCCGCGTCCGCCCACCTCGGCCCGTGCCCTATTCCCGCCTTCTGGCCCGGCCTCGTCCCCGCCCGACCACTATTCCGGTCCCGACGACCACCTGGACGCCACGGTTGCCAATGCGGGCGGGTCCACATCGCACATCCCGTGTAAATTCTTTCGCCAGGGCACCTGTGCTGCCGGTAATATTCGTTTTTTTTTTTGGTGGCCGTATGCATATACTTATACTGTGATTGAATAACAGGCGAAAAGTGCTCGTTCTCGCACTCGCTCGACTCGACGGCGGTCGTGCCCATCTGCAAACACTGGGCCAAGGGCAACTGCAAATTTGGCGCCCGCTGTGCGCTAGCCCATCCGGAGCGCCCGTCGACCGCTGCTCAGCCGCTTTCCCCGCACCAGTATCATCTTCAGCACCAGTATCAGCACCAGCACCATCCTCAGCACCAGCAACACCAGTTCCATCAGCATCAACAACAGCAGCATTACCAGCGCTCGTCCGACCCGCTCCCGGTGCCTGTCTCGCCGTCGCACCAGCAACAGCAGCAATTCCATGCCCAACTCATGCTCCAGCAACAGCAACAGCAACAGCAACAACAACAACAGCACCAGCAGTACCCGCTGGGCCGACTTGGTGGCAGCGGCTACCTGGCCGATGATGCGCTGTCCGAGGGCGGAGCGTCGAGCTATGGCGCCGCGTCCGCCGCGACCGCCTACGACCGCGGCGGCGAGTCGCCGTACCCGCGCACCCCAAGCGCGCTCGACCTGTACGACGGCGGCGGCAGTCCGTTACCCCACCACTTGTACCCAGCACGGTCGATTGCGGCCGCGTCGGGAGTCCTGGGCCGCACCCGTCGCCACTCGGCGCTCATGGCAGGTGGCGCGATGGCGTCGTCGTCGCTGCCGACAGGCGCGGGTGTGCCTGGGTGGGCATCCACGCCACTTCCGGCACCAACAACGTCCGCTGCCGCTACGGGCACGCTGGCGTCGAGTTATGGCACGTCGCCGCTGGGCGGTGGGGCCGGTAATCCGTGGGCGGCGACTACCGCTGGATCGTACGGGTCCAGTCCCGTGGCACGCGCCGTGTCTCCCGCGGCGGTTGCCGCTGGCTCTCCGCACGCGCGCATGTACCCGCTTCCAGGGTCATCGTTGACTGGGACCAGCAGCTTGTTGTTGGCGGGAGCGGCGCCGTCGTCGGTTCCCTCGCGCCTGGGCCTTGCCTCTAGCTTCAACAACTATGGCGGTGCTAGTGGATCAAGCCCTTCCGGTGCCGGTTTCTCGGCCATGATGTCGTCGTCGACCGCAATGATGCCTGGCTACGAGGCCGAGTACGCGGACGAGTTAGAAAAGTACTCGCGGTCGCCAGCAGCAGCCGCATTGGCGTCATCGACCGGCGCGCTGGGGCTCGGCGCCCGGTACCCTCTCGGTGCTCATGCTCAGCACATTGGGCTTCACCACCAGCAGTATCCGATGTACGGCACCAGTAGCGGCAGTACGAGCATGCTAGCGACCGCGACCGCAGCGGGTGGCGGCGACCGATACTCGTACTACGACGACCACCACCATGACGGCGACGACGGTAGCGGGCATCTCGGCAGCTTGGGCCACAGCCGTCGCCTGGCCGACGACGACGAAGACGGCGACTCGGCCGCGGCGATCTTGCCGTCGTCGTTGTCGGACCTGCTGACTCCGACCGAGCAGCGGCGGTTCGGGTCGTACGCTGGCGCCGGAACTATTGGACCGGCCGTGTCCAGTCCACTGGCGACGTCGTCTGGCGCAGTTGCTCCGGGCCACGCCCGCCCGCACATTCAGCACCACAACCCCTTGCAGCACCACCTGTACCATCAGCACCATCAGCAACAGCAACAGCACCCGAGCGTGATCACCGGGTTCAAGCCGTTCGATGCCGCGCCCGGGTCCACGTCGTCGTCAGCCGCGTCGTCGCCCCGCGCGTCCCGCGGGGAAGACGACTCAATCTTTTCCATGGAATCACTCGAATCTACGCTTCCTTCGGCTGCGCCGCGCCGGCTGGTCCCAGATACGTCGGTGGCACCTGTATCTGTGGAGGGATCATCGTCGCCGTCGGCCGGGTGGCCTCCCACCACACAGAGCGCGCTGGGATCGGCGCTGGCGGCCCGTGACGAGGTGCAGCAGGCGTAAGATGGCCCCTAGACAAAACAAGTCAAGGACAAACGAGATCAAGTTAGACCCGAAGCTATTTATCAACGGTTGATGGACCTATAAAGAAACAGTGGACGTGCGTGTGCGTGTGTGCGTGTGTGTATTGCGTGTGCTTTTTAATACAATCTCAATCTTTTCATTCAAAAGAAGGAAGATCACGCGTATGGGTACTGCCGGTGCTGCTCGCCCTCGACCAAGTCAATCACCTTGTCCGTAACAGTCAGTGTAGGAGCCCACGTCGCTGATGAACCCGAGGCAGGAGGTGGAGGCGGCATATGCGAAATCACCCGTACCGCTTTCAGCGGCAACGCCCCGCCAGCGACCACGGCCCCCATGAGCGACAAGAACCCGGACGGCGGGCTCCAGACCTTGATTGCGTGCTCGGCCGCCGCATAACTGACCACCGATTTCCCGTCGGCCGCAAACGCTACCGCCGACACGGGCGTGGTGTGCGCGTCGACGACCGCCGCGCGGGCCGCGGTGCGCACGTCCCAGACGGCCACGCGGCCGTCCGGGTGTCCCGCGGTGAGTCGTTGGGCGCCGCTGTGGAACGCGATGGTCGGGAAACGACGCACCAGCTCAAACAGGGTCGCGGTGGCGGCTGGTAAGATCGTTTCGCGGACCGAGGAACTGCTGCTGGTAGGATCGGTGGTGCCCGAGGAGCTGTTGGGGGTAGGGTGGATTGCAGTCGTATGGTGCGCTGCAGGAGCGGGCGGTCCATGATGCTGCTTGGCGGCCGGATCAAGAGCACGCACCACTGCCTCCGCCAGCCGCGCCGCTGATCCGGTGGCGGCCAGTGGGCCTGGTAACTTGACGGCCAGGTACGCGACGAACCGCAGTAAGGAGAGTTTGTCGGCGGGCGCAAGCACCACCACCACCGCGGCGGGACCTCCTCCGACTGGGATCAATGACGATGCCGATCCGTGATGGTCGGTACCTGTTCCACCAGCAGTGGGATGCATTCGCGTCGTCGAAGATGCACCTGATGATCCGCCACTTCCGCCGTGCTCGAGCTCCGTGACCACCGCCTGCACCACCATCGCCAGCGTGTGCTGCGAGATCGTTAGCAGTGCCTGCCGGGCCATGGCCGCATGCGCCACTGCCACATTGGTTGCGGCAGCTGACACTCCGGCTCCAGGACCCCCTGCAGTGCCGGGCGGTAACTGCATGCCGATAGCAATCAGCGTGCGGACCACCGCCGGGCCCTGGATGTACGGTTCCCAGGTCGCGAATCCGCGGCCCAGCATCTCGATCGCCGACAACTTGTACACGCTTGCAGCGGCAACGCCGCCGCTGCCCGAGTCACTGCCGCCATGTGGGTGGTCGGCGAGCAGCATCGTCAACGAGATCGCTGCCTCGCGCGCTTGCAGTGGACTGAGCAAGATCGGGTGCTCGCACCCAATCACCGCCATGATCACGGCCGCGCGGGTCATGGTTTTCGACATACCACCCGCACCAGCAGCAATAGCACCAACGGCAGCAGTGGACGTCAGCACTACCGACGGCAAGTGACTGGTCCAGTACTGCGTGACCTGAGCGATCCGAGTCGCGGGGAGCCGCGACAGTGTCCAGGTAAAAGTGACGCGCGCGCCCATTTGCAGCGCCGGGAGCGAGTCGTGCCAGTACCGTGCCAGAAACGACAGCGACGGGTACGCGAACGTCTCACCCACGTGCGCCGGCAAGCCCTCCAGGTACGCCTGGAACTGGGCCGCAAATGCCGCGTCCGACGCGGGCTGCGGCGGGCCGTGCTGCATCAGACACCGCGCGACCAAGTAGGTTGCGAGAAGGCGGGTGGCGGTCACGGTGGGGGAAATCGAGAGGCCGTCGCGCTGGTGCGGAGCCATCAGGGCCAGGTTTCCATTGGTCCTGTTATTACATTTGAGCATGGACATTATGTACGAGTAACCAGAAGGATAGAATAGATGTACCCACGAATCCCAAGCGTCACTTTGCCCTCGCCAAACCCGCCCACCACCCCGCTCCCCAGCTCGGGAGCGTCCTGCTCAACAATGAGATCCATGTCCCGCCGCACGCCGCGTGTGATCAACGCGTCCGCCAAGCTGTGTGCGAGCCCGACCTCGCTGTCGCTGACCACGCGCTTGACATTGACCATAAACACGTGGTTGGCGTCCATTCCGACCACCGACAATGCCGCGCGCGAGCTCAGCGCTTCGGCCGCACCCGCGCCGACCGTTGCGGACCGATCAATGTTGACGCGCGGGTAGCACCCGGACAGCACCGCGACGGCGGTATCCCCACGGACCACGCGGTCCACGGCACCCGACCGTGAGTCAATCACGTGCACATACAGCGCGGCCGATCCGCCGCTCCCACTTCCACCGGCCCCACCGGCCCTGTAGGCGACCAGCAGCAAGTCGTCGCGCCACGCCACTTCGACGGGCGCGTCGGGCGAGTTGGGAATCCAGTGCAGCAGTGCGCCATCGTCGAGCCGTACCACGCCGATCGAGTGGCTTTGGCCGACCGTCAGAATCACCGGGCTGGGGGCAACCGTCTGGTGATGCAGGTGCTGGAAATACGACCCGGATGGTGGTCCCATGGATGGCGTATTGGCGGCCGCTGGCATTGGGACTTGCACAATACGCACGATCGGCGACCCGTGGTGCCGGAACACGGCCAGCTCGGTCAAATCGCGCGACGAAAAGACCTTGACGAGCGAGTCGTGGCCGCCCGTGACCAGGAGCGGCCACTGGGAAGCTGCTGCTGGCGATGCCGGATCTTGGGTGCTGCTGCTTCCGCCGCTGATATTGCTGCTGGGGCTTTGTGGAGCGGCAGCAGGCAGTCGAATTGCCCCGTTGTTGCTAGTGCTGGTAGTTAGTGCCAGTAAACAGTTGATAGGGCCGGTGTGCGCTTGGACATCGAGATCGGGGGCCCCAAATAACCGCGCGTAGGATGCGAGTTGCAGGCGGCCCAAGGACGTGCCGCGAACAACCGTATGGTAACCCGGCAGCAGGGCCTGCGATACAATTGCCTCGGGGTGGTGCGTTGCGACCGGAGTGATGGGGGTCGTCAGCGAGGAGGTGGAGGACCAAAAGTCGCGGATCGAGAACGATGGCAGCGCGGAGCTGGTCAGGATGGGCGGTTGCGTTTCGCTTATTTGGACTGACAGTAGCTCGAAGGACTCGCCCGAGCACGCAAGGAGCGATGATCCGATGCGGGTCAGGAGAATGGGTGGTTTGACTGGGCATTTCTAAATGAGCCGTTGGTTGCAATAACAAGAAATAGAGGGATGCACGTACGTGTTGATTTGATATGTCCCATGGGTACGGCGATCGATGAAGACAGTTGGAATGCATAAATGGTATTGAACTACGGATCAGGACAGTGAGCAACATAGGCCAAGTTGGAACCAACGCAAAAAAAAAGGAAACCTTTGTCCAGAGCACAAGCGCATCGCCGTGAAAGAGGCCGCCGACCCAGTCTGCTTCGCCCTTTGGGGTATTGATGCTGCCCATGAGCTGGATCTTGCCAATGGACCAGGTATAGAGCTGTTCCGACCATTTTATATGAGTCCACAAGTAAAAATTGGCGAAAATACGTTGCATGTACCATGACCGATTTCCTGCCAATGCAAGCAACGACTGCATCGCGGCGCACCATGGCGGTAAAGTTGGGATCCAGGAGCTCGTCCGAGTTGGCGATTGCAGCAGAGAATACCAGCGACAACGTGCAAGTGTTTGCGTCAAAGACAAACTGAGCGAGGCAGGTGGCGGTGAGGGCAGCAAGGTACGTTTTGCCATCGGCAGACGACGCGAGGACGTCGACTTGCAGGATCCAGTCGTTGAGTTCGGATGAGACGACGATCGGCTGATCAAGACAATTATGAGTATATTGGACCATGTCCAATATATATATATATATATATATATATATATATCATACCTCAAGCGTTTGTGCGTCCAAGACCACGAGCTGCGCGGCCTGACCGCCAACAAAGAGATAATTGCAGCATCCGGAGACAGCAAGGGTTCGAGGCACGCCAGGGAATGCTTCCACATTGACGTGCAAGCACTGGCCGTCGGTCAAGTTCCAAATTGCGATCTCTCTGTTAACGCATGATGAGTTGCGCCAAGTGCCACCCGTACCAAGAAATATAATACCCAGATTCCGAAGCCGAGAGGACCACGTGCTCGCCGCCATCCAGGGCCGATTCCGTGTCCTGCGCGTTAAATGCAAGGCAGGTGACGGGTGCCGAGTGTCCGACGAGCAGCGTGCGTGGCTCGAGCTGTATATAATACGAGTATGATCAATGTAAGATGTAAAAAATTGAAAGGCAAGAGATCGGGGCGTACGCAAGGAGCAGCAGCGTCGAGACTATAGGAAGTCGAGAGAGATCGCGGTGTTGTAGCGTTGGGAGTCGTGGGTGCAGTGGGTCCGGTGGGACCAGTGGTGAGGAACGAAAAGATCCAGATGCGGCCAGACTCGGTGCCGGCGACCAGACGCGGGTGGGACGGCGTGGCGAGCGGCAGGATGCACGTGACGTCGTCCTCGTGCGGGTGCGGTCGCCATGAGACCAGCGGCAGGATGAAGGTGGTCATTTTCTGATTGATTGATTATTTTATACTGAAAAATCAAAAGAGAGAGAGGTTCCCCATTTCCCAATCGGATCAAGGATCCCAGGATCCCAGGATCCGCAACTGCGAAATATAATAAAGTGCCAGGCACTTTGTCCTCATTGAAATCCTTCGTAAGCGCGACCAAATGCCAAGCGAAAAAGCTTGAAGGTTTTTGCGGCGCCACGTCAAGAAGCCGCTCACACATCAAAAACTGCTTGGAATTCTTTCTGCTCTTTCGAATTTCCGCATCACAAAAAGCATAACAAAAATCAATTGAAAATATGTCCCAGCACCACATCGACACCGAGGACAGCGCCCCGCTGCTCCCTCCCTCGTACCCGGCCGATGCGTCGGTCGTCGACATGTCTGCGGCTGCCGAAAAGCCCACCGCCCCCGCGGAATCCACCACCACCACTGAAATCGTCGCTGCGGCGGTGACGGCGCTCCAGAAGAAGAAAAAGTGCCCCGCGCACCGCTGCATCCGCCGCTGCTGCTGCTTTGTGGTGTTTGCGGTGATTGCGCTGGTTGTGGTGGCCATTGCCCACATCCACCACCACGGCCACTGCGGCGGCGGCCACGGCGGTCGTCACGGCGGTCACCACGGCGGCCGTCACCACCGTCGCCCGGCTCCCCCGGCCCCTCCTGCTCCCCCTGCTCCCCCGGCCGAGGTTGTCGGTGGCGAGAACCCCATGTTCGAGTTTACGATGGTGGACATTGCCGCCAATGACGATGCCGATAACAAGGCCATCGATGACGACCACAACCGCCCGTCGTGGTTCCGCGGCCACCGGTTCCACCCCGACCGCGGCAACTGGCACCGTTTCCCGCATCACGTTGAGGAGAACGAGAAGATGGATGCGACCGCCATCCCCAAGGAGGGTGAGGACGAAGCGACTGCCTGGCATGGCAAGTCGTGGGTTGCGGCGCTGGCCAAGGACATGGCCGAGACGGTGGCTGAGAAGATGCGCGAGTTCAAGGACCGCCACCACCGCCACCATGACGAGAAGCACGCCGAGAAGGAAGATAAGCATGCTCGCCACGGCGCCCTCAAGACCGCCAAGATCTACGTCGACGAGCAGTGAACAATTCGTCTCTTTTTTGTCCATATTTTTTTACAATGAAATCTATTTTTTACTATACAACCGATGATCATTCAGTACCGGTCCTCGAGCGCGGCGGCAAGTGGCGACGTCGACAGTTCGTACAAGCTGGTGTCGAGCGCGTCATCCAGGCCCGTGTTGAGCAACGCCGACCGTTTGCCGTGCGACCTTGCCACGCTGCCGCTCTCGTGCGAGGGACCAGCAGCGGCTACCTGATGGTGCGACGACGAGTACTGCGAACTTTGACCCTCGGCGCGGCGTGCAGCGGTGGACAGCGCGTCGTCCAGAGCGCTCGACGGCGTGTTGGGCGCCGACCCGCGGCCAAGTGACACTGAAAACCCTCCCGGCAGCGTACCGGGCGCGTACGAGTCGGCTGCAGCCACGGGGTCGGCAGTGGCGGTGGTGCCGGGTGCGCCGAGCAACGTGCGGAACCGCGGCGGCGACCGTTGCTGCTGCGTGTCCAGTGTACCGGCACGCGACCGAGTGCCTGTCCGTGATGGTGGGGGAACGGTGGAATCCGACTCGGCCGCAGAAGGCGCGCCGTACCGCGTCCATGCCGCCGACTCGCGGATCATGCGGCGCACGTCGCGGGCCACCCCACACAGGAACCGGTCGAGCGAGTCCCACGATAATGATGACGACGAGTGCTGGTGCTGCGCGGCGGCGGCACGCTCTTCCCACTCGCGCGCAACCCGCTCCACCACATCGGCCGTCAAGTTCAGCTGCGATCGCGACCCGCGCTGCACGTACCGCCGGACCAGGTCGTGGCGCGCGCGTTTGGCAAAGTCGGCTGACGCCTGGCTAAATGCTGCCGTGACTGTCGGTAACTGCTGCGCGCCACTGCCTGCTGTGGATGAGAGTAATGTTGGAGGAGGCGGTGGAGGAACCACTACCGCCGACGAAGTCGATGAGGAGTAGCCGACGCTGCCGCTCGACTGCGATGACGATGACAGGGACGCGGCCGAGTCCTGCGACGACACGTGGCCGGGCGTCCATGCGCCAAGCGTGAACCCGTGGCCGGCCGGCGCCGACCGTGGCCCGCTGCTCATGATCGGGGTGGTGGAGGCAGAGCCGTCGTACTGGCCATGTATGGTCGTGGCCGATTGCGGGCCGTACGCGGTGGGCAATGGCGCGTCAATGTCGCACGAGTTGGTAGAGGAGGAGGACGTCAATTGAAGCGCGGTCGGCCGGCGCTTGGACGAGCCTTTCAGTTTCCGCGAGAACCATGACGTCGACGATGGCGACGAGGAAGGTGTAGGAGGCGAAGCCGAGCCGATCGACGTGACGGATGCCGCCGACGACCGGGGCGGGTCACCTCCTCCACCGTCCGGCAATTCAACGTACCGCAGCGACGACGTTGGCGACGAGTGTGTTGACGACAAGATCGCCGGGTAGTGCTGGTGCGGGTGTTGCTGCTGCGAGTCTGTCAGGGTCTACAAGAAAGTGTGGGGATGATGTTTCGTGAGTGAGTCTTTTGCATCCCTGACTCGAAACAAAAAAGCTGCATGTGCCGCGCGAGCGAAACGGGTGAGCGGCAGGAAACGGTGCTGCTTTCCCCCTTTTTTTTCACGTTGAAAAAAGAGTAAGGAGCGCTCCAGTTTTTGCACTAAAACATATGAGGCGCAGCACGCTCGCTCCACACGCTCGCTCCCTCCACGTCGTCCCCAACGCTTGGGATTTTGCTGGCACGCACACGCGAAACAACACGGACCAATCCCTCATTCAAAAGAAAAAAAGAAGAAATTTAGGGTACCTTTGTGCGAGTCCCAGGGGACGTGGAGCTCCAAGCCCGCTTCAAGAGACGCGTGATGGACGCCGTCACGGATGGCGACGAAAGTGAAGGCTGGTTGGATGACGTGGGCGACGACGGGGCCGAGAGCACCACGGCGGTGTCGCGGCTCCCACTACCATCCGAGCCTGCCCGCGAGGGAGGCAAGTTCCGGCTGCTGGAGGGAGGCGACGACATGGACAGCGATGGCGACGACGACGCGAGCGGGTCCACCAGTAAGAACGGCATGTCGTGGTGCACGACCGATGCCGAGTGGACCGCGGCCGCTAGCGATTTGGCCAATGGGGAGAGGGCCGCCCATGCTGCCAGGTCCGGGTGCGCGCGGTCGGACCGGCTCGCGTTGGGCGTGGCCTCGACTGCTGCTGCCAACATCAGGCCGAGGACCGACGGGTCCAGGGGCAAGTCGCGCTGCCACCGCGAAAGCCGTGGGGGCAGCGACGTGAACCACATGATATCGGCCCAGAATAGCGCTAGCTCTGCGGTGAAGGCCGCCTCGAGGTCGCTGGCGAGCCGTGCGAATGCGGCCGGGTCGGCGAGCACGCGGTCCAGGGCCATGGCGGGCTGCTCTTGCTGGGGGTTTGGTGGCTCGCTCATTGTTGCGTGTATATATAATGCCGTTTGCAAACAAAACCAGAGAGGAAATGATGGAGCAGGAGACAGGGAGCACGAGGGGTTATGTTGCACCAAAAACGGAAGCCAAACTTTCCTGTTTTGCAACAACGAAGCAATCAAGTACCAAACGTATACAACGCCGAAATATTACAACGAAAAAGTAACAAGGGGAACTACAAGCCAAAGCGGGGTCGAAGAGAGGAAAAAAAGTTCTTTTTCGGCAGCAGGGCCGAATCACATGATATTTTTTTCCCCGCACACTTGTGATGCGCGCTCTCACATGGCTGGAGGAATTCATCCGTGCTGACGAGGAACGAGCACCATCACTGCAGCGACGAGGAGTACGAGCAGTGCCTAAGACAACGCACTCGAGCGAAGACGTGCAAGAGTTACATTTCAAATAAAATCAAAGACTACTGCCACCATTCCGATTTCCACATGGCCTCATCGTAGTTCTCGAGAAGATCAGGCTCGTCCTTGTAAGCCTGCTGCCAGCGACTGAACCCGCCAACCAGCACGTACACGTCGCTCCCGCCCAGCTGAAGTGGTGCCGCCATACGCATCGCAGCCTTGGGTCCCCGCTGCTGCGACAGTGCGCCTAATTTTTCCTCTTTTGTCAATTTCTTTGACAAAATGACACAAAGTCGCAATTTGAGTGATCGTAACAATGAAATACAATGCGCTTCACGCCCGCAAGGGAGCGGACGATGCTATCAAAGACTGTGGGATCAGACAGCGTGTGCGAGGGCACATTGACTGCGCCGGGAATGTTGCCACCCGCAAAGTCGTCGTCGCGCACGTCCACGACTTGGTAGTCGCGACTGTATATCGTTTTGTATCAATTCAATTGATAAAAATGAACAAAAAAAAAAAAATTGAGCGCGAACCCAGACACTTGCGTCGGGTCCCGCACGAGCGCAGCAAGCTCAGCGTGTTGCATGGATCGAATGGCGGCAGACATAGCTCTTGGAATCATATACCTGGTATATATGATGGTTTTTGCATTTGAAAGGGCAAAGCTAAACATCCTCGTCGCTGTCTACCGCGTGGTGCGCCGCGGATCCAAGCTGGCTGGCAGTCAACCGCTGCACCATCATCACATGCTGCGCTGAAAGGTCATGACGCGCGCCCACCGGAGCGGCAAGCGAAGGGAGCGACTGCATCATGGCGAATCGGCCGGGCAGCGCGGACGGTCGCATGGACGGGATGGCTCCTCCATGCCGATGTGGAGTCGAGGCAAGAGATATTGATGTGGCGGACCGCAAGGCCATTCCGACGCTCCCTACGGCAGCGAGTGCTGGCGGTACTGGCAGCGGCAGTGCGAGCTCGCTCCGGAACTCGAAAATGCGGATCAGGATCAGCGTCCACCTGTCACCAGACCAAAATCAATATCTTTCTCGTCAAAA
>MU624994.1:0-14543 GCA_025349905.2 Blastocladiella britannica
CAGACGGTGCCGTTACCCGAGACACACCCAGGCGCCGTTTGAGGCGGGCTGGAGTCGCCACCTGAGGGTGGGGGTTGTGTGGACATGCACTAGAAACCTTCTTAATTGATAGTTGTAATACACGGATATTATTATTTTATTCATTTTTTGGAAAGTATGCGCATGGGGCGCTGGGGCCAACCTGGTCGTGGTCGTGGCGGAAATGAGCGGTTTGCACACTCCGAAAATTTTTTTTTTCACGAGGCGCAAAATATGCAACATCCGCCCCGCTCTCCTCCGCCCCCGCTCCCGCCAACTAACTCAATTTGAAATGGTCAGCGTCACCGTGGATCGGTCGAGAACGCGGCTCCAAGTGTGCGCTGCTGAGGTTGCTCCGCGGTTTCTCCGCCACCTCGTATAAAACCCAGCGCGGTTCCCCTCCTCCCTCCTTGATCGGCGTTTACCGAATTGGAAAGGGAATCTAATAGAAAAAAATGTCGTCCTCGCTCACGCACACCGAGTCCCGTACCACAACCACTGTTATCTCAACCACAGCAGCACTCCCCGTGAAAGCGGCCGCCGCCGACGCGTCGCTCCCGTCGGACTGGGAGCTGACCAAGCGGTCGTTTTCGCTGCGCGAGGGCGGCCACCCACTGTTTTTCGCGGCCATGGTGGTCCTGCTGACCATGCCCGATCTGTTTGATCTTGGTTCGAGCGCGTCGCCGCTCCCTGCACTCGTGCGCCGCGGACTCGCCGCGCTTCCTGGCATTCCCGGCGCATTGGGCGCAGTCAAGGCGCTTTCCTTGGCTGGACGCGAGTTTTGGGCGTCGGGAATCGTTGGCAAGCTTGGGATCGCCGGGCTCATGACGGTGGGTCTGGGCACTTGGACCAGTTGCGTCTCTTATCCTTTAGACTTGCGCTATTGAGTCCGATTCTGACATACTCGAAATAACAGCCGCCATCTACTGGACGCACGCCGGGATCTTGTCTTCGCTCGACATTGCGCTGCGGTACCCCAAGTCGCGTCTCGGCCAATGGGCAAAACAGCGCAAGATCCAGGACACCAAGCTCGTGACCGCCGCCGAGTGGATCAAGTGCGCCAAAGTGGTGGTGCGCAACCAGCTGCTGGTCAATGTGCCCGTTGGGCTCTTTTTTTTCCGGTACCTGTACAACTGGTCAGTTGCTCGCCGGGTGGGTGCCGCTGCCGTCGCTGCTGGTACACTCGCGCTCGAGTCCCCAGCAGCGCTTGCTTGGGCGTCCACGCTTCCCACACCCATCACCGTGTTGAAGGATCTGGCGGTCAGCTTGGCGATCGAGGAGGTCTTGTTTTACTCTGCGCACCGGCTGTTCCACTACGGCTGGTTCTACAAGTCGTTCCACAAGCTCCACCACGAGTTTAGTATGCCGTTTTTTCATATTTGTTTTCTGAGGATGCTGAATGCTAACTGTCATTCATTCCCATGAAAGCGGCACCCATTGGTCTGGCAGCCACCTACGCCCACCCGCTTGAGCACACGCTGGCCAACCTGACCCCGCTGATGATGGGTCCCGCGTTGTTTGCAATGCACCCGTTCTCGGTGGTCATCTGGCTGACCATGGCCGTCACCAACACGGTGCACACACACTCGGGTTATGAGTTGTTTGGATGGCCGACTGCCCGCAAGCACGACTACCATCACTACGCGTTCATTTACCAGTTTGGCGTGTCCGGGTTCGTGGACAAGTTCTTTGGGACCGACGGCGGCGACAAGTACCGCCGGTACGTGGCCAAGTACGACGAACGGATCAAGGCTATCAAGGCGGGAAAGTTGACACCCGCGCAGGCGGATGCGGATGATGAGGCGGATCCCAAGTTGAAGTGATTTTTATTTATTTTTATTTATTTTTAATTGGGAAAGCAATGTCCATGGATCACGAATTGTAATATTTGATCACTTTCCCCCCTTGTTACTTGATATTTTCCCCCGGGATCCATATCACACGTGTGTATTGTGTTCAAAGTGAGCTGCAATCCAAACTGATCGGTCTTCCAAACTCCCGACAAATTGTCAAACCAGAAAAATGTCGGTTCGCCCTCGGCCCAGCAGTAGCCCGAGTCGCCTACCACCCCTGCCATCGCTTCGTACAATGCTGGCAGCTTCCGAGCCACAGATCGGATCCGAAGGTACATTTGGAAAAGTGCAGCAGCAGCCCGCCACCTTTCTCGTTCGCATTTCTCGCTTTGAGAAATCTCTGTTCAATATCACCTACCTTGCCTGCCGCGATAATGATGTTTCGCCACGCGTGTCGGGCATCCTGACGGTATGTAAACAACAGTTTAATACGGAGGATGTGGATTTTGGATCGGATGACGAGGGGACTGTATTTTCTGTTCATCCAACTGGGAATTTTAACGTTTTGCTTTTCCATTGTATTTTGAATAGGCAATCGAGGACTTGTTGTGGCTATCCTTTGCTTTTTCCAACCACTTGATCTCGGATCTCCCACTGGCGCTGTCGATTGTCACTGAGCCCATCCGGGCATTCATGAGTTACCAGGGATTTGTTGCCATCAATGTTATTGGTACGTCCTCTCTTATTCACCTCCATTTACATTTTGTTAACGCTTGGCATGCAAATATATAGCCCTCCTCCTGGTGTTTTCGGCGGTGTTCATGATCGCCACTGCCGGATTCATGTTGCACATGCAAGCCAAGGTGCCGATCAGCATGCTGCGGGTCATGCGCTGGACCATCACGCTGCTCCTTACCAGTTTGTCGATCCCGGTCGCGTCGGTGATGGTCGAGGGACTCAACTGCAATGCTCAAGGGAACCTGGTCGATTTCGCCGTGTCGTGCACGTCCGCGCAGCACCTCCCGCTGCTGATCCTTAATGTTGCCGGGATGGTCATTTACGTGCCGTTCCTGCTGATCGGGGCTCTTGTCGTACGTGATCCTGCTTCGTGCTCTTCCATATCCATTTCTTCATGGCCCTCAATGACATAAATCTAGTTTATCGAGACATGCCCGACCTCCACGAGCCCCGTGGCCCGCGCCCACGGGCGGATCGACATGCTAGCCGTCTTGCTCCGTCTGGTATTTGTGGTATTTGAGGCCTTTTCGCGCAACATCACCGACCCGACTGTATGGTGGCTGTACATGGCGACGGTAGCCCTGGGCTTGGCGTACCAGACATTTAAATACGTGACAATGCTGCCGTACTACAATACCGTCACCAACCAGCTGCGCGCTGGCGTGACTGCCGCCGCCACCGCCGCTATGGCCGCGTGTCTGGCCATGTCGGCCATTGCGAACGGGCCAACGAATCTCACGAACTCTAATGGATCGCATGGGACATGGATCTCGCTGATCCCGGCTGCAGTGGTGGGGTTTGTGGTGGGCGTGGTGCTGGTGCGGTGGTCGACTGCCGAAACTGTCAAGCATACCATTGCCAAGTGGCATTTGGTTTCCAATACTGAGCTGGCGGCCGATCCGGTGGCGGCGGCGGCGGCAGCAGCAGCGGGAGTGCGCTGGGCCAGTACTGACGCCGAGACGGTCGGCGAATCGTCAACCATTATTGGATCGGCGGCACGTTTTGGTGTGCAATACCCGCTGACATCTGAACCAACTCCGATCCAGGACGCGCCCAAAGCAATCAGCACCATCGGCGCATTGGAAGCGCCAGCGGCGGCAATGGCGGCGGCCAGCGCGCGGCGGAGTTCCAGTCCGACGTCCATGCGCCGAGCACGCTCGCCGTCGGCAGGGTCTTTCAAGGCATCGTCCCTTGCCCGCCCGCTCGTGGTGGACGGGACTCGCGCGACCAGCATGGGCCGAGCGTTGGCTGACAATACTAGCGTTCTCGAAGTCGCTTCGCAACACATAATCACGCTTCGCCGCGGCACTGGCGCCGACGTGTTGGCGGCCGTTCGCGAAAAACCCCAACCCAAAGTGACGCGCGTGTTTTCGTCACGGTCGCAGGTAGAGATCTCGGTTCGGTTCATTCGTGACAACCCAGGCCCGAAACAGACGGCACTCGGACTGGACTTGCTTGAACGCGGCCTTGCCGAGTTCCCGACCGACCCGCTGATGTTTTTGCTGGCGGTCACGTATTTGTCGACGTATTATGACGCCGACGGCGTCCGTGCCGCCGATCTGCTCATGTCACGTCTGGGTTCGCTAGCACATGCTCTGCCGCTCGACATCAAGTTTCTGGCGTTTGCGCGCGAACGCGCCGCCCGCGATATGGGCGCGCATGTGCTGGACCGCGCCGCGCTCGATGCGTTGGAACGCGACATGCGCACCCACCACTTGCACGCTCTATACTTGGTGCGCGATGTCTGGGAACTGGTGCGCACCGCTGCTCGGCCCGATCAGGTGTCAGCGGCCGTCGGTCGGCTCGCGGTGCATGCTCATGGGGCTAGCACCACCTACGCCAAGTTGATTGAACGGAACCCGCGTGATAAGAACCTGTTGCGGTCGTATGCGCAATTCTTGACTTACATTGATGCCAACACGGACAAGGCCGCGCAGGTGCTTGAGGAGGCCGAGAATGGTATTTCATGTTTTCTTCATCACGTATGAAAATTCCACTCAAACCTATGACGCAACATAGTCGAGTACGCCGAGACGTGCCAAAACCAGAAACCGCTTCCAACCACGGGATCGCGCTCCGACTCGGACCAGAATCTATTGGCTACACGCGCGGTCCCCGAGCTCGTTTCATCCCTGGCCGAACACGATCGTGAGGGTACTTGTTTTTTTACCTTTCTTTTCACAATTTTTTTACATTGCTCACGTACTTGAGAACATATTCAATGGCGCAGCTCCACTAAATGCCAAGGTGCTCGGAACCAGCACTCCCATGGGCAACAACAACAACAAGATTGCCTTTTCAGCGCAAGATACGGAATTCACCAGTGATGCTATTGGTCATCTCGGCAAGGTCGGAAAACTGGGTTCGGACACGTCGGGCACATCGGCGTCGAAAATGCAACGCCAAAAGCAAATGTTGCGGCTCACGGTAACGGAACGTGTCCTGCAGCCGCTGCACGCGACGCAGCCCATGTATTTCGCAGTACTCGCCATCTTTGCCGCCTGCATTATCGGATTTATCGTGTGCCGCGAGCTGTTTGCGACCACGGTGACCACCCTCACGGTGGTGTTTGATGACGCGCGCCAGACCCGGTTCCAAGCGGCCAATATCATTGATTACGTGCGCGGGATCGTGTACGCCAACATGATCTCCGAGCGCGACCTGTTCAATCAGAACTACGCCGGATTGGCAGCGGCCGTCCAAGATATGGTGAGCTCGAAACTTCCAGGCGTTTTAGCCAGTCAGGCCGCGCTCACGGTTCCCCCTTCGACCTTTCGGATGTATCAATCATATCAGCTCACGGGCGTTTACGATTTCACGGCAGTGACGTTGAATGGATTGCAGACTGCTCAATGGGTGGTGCTGGCGGGTAAACTGGCTCTGGGGTACTCATATGGCGCATTGATGCCGGAGGTGTGCTCTGCGATTTCTTCTATTCGGGTAAGTCCTTTTTTTTTTCGTTTCTGGAGGGGCGATTGTACTGACCGGTTCTCATGATGATCCAATAACACACCCCAGTTCCTTACCGATAATTGTACGCAAATACCGTCCTTTTATTTATTGATTTGGATCAAGACTGATATAATGAGTGGAATTTTACTTAGTGGCTGCCATTTTCCAAGCACTCGCCACGCTTCCGGATTCAGGCATTGTTGCCTACATGCAACTCCTCAATGGGTCCCAGGGGCTCTTGTACGGTACCATGATTTGCACGCTTGTTGCGCTGCTGGCGGCAATTGTATACGCTGATCAGATGGTATGCCAATTTTTTTTTTCTTCTTCAGCCTTTGTTGACGAATCATCGACAAACCAACTCGACCACTCAGATCATTGGCAAATACTTTGAAACCGAGTCGCAACTGACTCGATTGTTGCTCTCGGTCCCGCGATCCACTGCCTCGCACATTGTCACGAACCTCGAAGAGGAACTGGAGGCGTTCCGCGAAGTAACGGACGTGGACAGCTTGACGCTGGAGCAGCATCGGCTGGCGGCCATTAATGGACGCGGCGACCAAGGCAAGCCGCATATGAAAGGACGGCGGTGGTACCGGTTGGCAATGAGTATCACGTTCGTGTTGATTGCGAGCGTGACGGCTGGCATGTATGCTGCTACTCTCTCGTACGTTTTTATTTATGTTTCTGGTTTTAAAGTCATGCGGACTCATGCAATTGACTCTATCATCAATAGATTGGTCAATCAGCAGTCTAATATGCACGTGGTGGTCCTGTCAGGGACGCGCCGGTACCTGATCACTGCCCTCAACATCTTTTCTCGAGAGTACATTAGTCCCGACTGGACGATTTCTCCTGGTACGCTTGATATTTTGTGCGATTATGGCAGTGTAATCCACTGACTTCCCCCCAATACAACACAGAAACGTGCATCAAAAACAACCGGGGAGCTCTCCTGGATCTGGCGACCACGCACAGCACCTTGGTAAACGACGTTGACGGGCTCTCGTTCTTGTTCCCATCCCTGACCGTATACCCGCGCGATTGCACGGCGATCGGGAGCTGCGGCAACATGACGGAAATTCCGGCCATTGGCTTTACCCGTCAGGTATTGATTATTTTATATGACCCTCACCATGCAGGACACTCATGCAAGTCCTTTTTTTTTCATATTCATAGGTTGCCGGCCAATCCGCTAACGCCGAGCTCGACCAGTTCATCTACGAGTCCACGTTGTTTGTCAACTCGATGACGCTCGGCGACACCACCAGCGGCAACATCTCGAACGCCACCGACCCAAGGTATATCCGGTGGAAGCTAATGGCGGCGCTCGGCAACGACGTGATGAATCGCGTGGATGAGGTCAATGGCGCAATGCTGGCGCTGATCCTGACGCAAGTGACGTCGCTCTCCACTTTAACGATGGCGGCGTTCGCGGTCCAGGTGGTGCTGGTGCTAGTGGCGGTCGGCGCGTTCGTGTCGGTCGGATTGCCGCGGGTCCGCATCGAGGGCAAGACGCTCACCGCCATGCTGTACCTGATCCCGGAACCACTGATGATAAAAGAAGTGCCGCGAATCCATAAGTTTGTCGAGTCTGGCGGGCTGATTGTGGATCTGAACGGGCTGGCGGTTGGGGGTGGTGGGGTCATCGATGGGAAGGCCAAGGCGTAGATGCAGAAGGGATTATACGACAGGGATCCAGGTTTGGTGGTTCAAAAACAATGGATGCATTTCATTTTTTTATAAGCAAAGAGGGCAAAGCGAGATCTCAGTCCTTGAGCAAGGTCTCAATGTCCGCATCCGTGTAGCCGAGGAGGTACAACACGGACGACAACGACTTTTGGTTGATGCGGGTGCGGGCGCGCTCTTGCACCTTTGGCTTGGCGTTGAATGCGATCTGATTCGCGAAGATGTCCGTCAGTCCAGCAAAACCATAAAGAAAAGTAGAACAGACATACCCCAAGACCAGCAGCAGCGAGCATCCACAGATCGTTGGCCCCATCCCCAACGGCAATCACCTGCTCGCGCGTCACACCCTCCGCCTGGGCAATGACCTCGAGCAGCTCGGCTTTGCGTTCGCCCGTGACCACGGGGCCAATCGTTTCGCCGGCCAGTGTGCCGTCCGGAAGCACGCGCAGCTGGTTGGCAAACGCATAGTCGAGGCCCAGCTCGGCCTTGACGTAGTTGGCCAGCGGCAGGAACCCACCCGAAATCACTGCCAGCTTGAACCCGAGCCGTTTCAGGCACCGGCACAGGTCGCGCGCGCCCGGAACAAACGTGATGCGCTCGCGCACATTGGTGAGCACCGTTGCGGGGGTGCCCTTGAGCAACGCCACGCGGCGCCTAAGCGACTCGGCAAACGCAATCTCGCCGCGCATCGCCGCCTCGGTGATCTCAGCCACCTTGTCGACCACGCCGGCGTCGCGTGCAATCTCATCAATGACCTAATGTAATTAAAATGTCAGCTCAAGGACAACCAAAGAAGAAAAAAAAAAAAAGAATAACAATACCTCCTGCTGGATTAGCGTGCTATCCATGTCAAACACCACCAGCCGCTTGGACCGGCGGAACACGGTCGCCTCTTGCAGCGACACGTCCGTCCCGTACGGCCGCGACAGGGCAAACAGCTCGGAGCGGAATGCGTCGGTATCGGCATCGCGGGGGACCGAAAGCAGGTAGTCGATGCACGCAACTCCACCGGCGGCACCATGGTGCGCGTCCGCAGCGGCCGTCGCACCCAGCTTGCCCATGCGCTCGATCGAGATACGGAACCGCAGCAGCAGGCGCGTGAACGCGTGCAAAAACTCGGCCGAGAGACCACCAGGGAGCTGGTTGAGCACCGTGGCCGTGTACTTGACGCGGTTGTCGTATGGGGCATCTTCGAGCGATGCCGGCAGCGGCGCGTCGGGATCAGCCGCGTCAAACAGCAAGGTCGCGTTCCAGCGCTTGGCAGCCGCGGTCAGATCCGACACAAACGCTACGTCGTCCAGCGGCGGCGCGGGGTCCACGGGCACCAGTTTCGGGCTGGCGGACGGAATCACGCCGCCGGCGGTCATGACGCCAAACGTCGGGCTGCGCGGCGCATCTTCCGACGGCAAGTGCACGCGCACCGCAAACGTCACCTGGTGGTGCAGCCGCGAAAAGGAGAAATCAACCACGTGCAGGTAGTGCTGGGCCAGGACCGCCAGTAGTGCACCGGTGATGTCGGTGCCGTGGGGACCGGCGAGGGTGATGAGCACTTGCTGGCCAGGCATGAGCGCCGCAGGCGGGATCCACGCAGACTGGGTCTTGCCCTCGCGCAGCAGGGGTACCGAAACCGAGAGCCGGCGTTCGGCCTTGGTAGTTGGTGTTGTCATGGCAGTGATTGCCGCCGATGCCGCCGTCGCCACGATGGTCGCCGTCGGGTCGGAAGAAGACGGAGCTGTCGACGAAGTGGAGTCGGGAGCTAACGAGTTGGATCCATGGCCAGTGCCGCGAGCAGGACGCAGCCGGTTGAGCCAAGCAGACGGGCGAGGGGTCAGCGCATCCGTGGACGGCACAACCCCGGCGGCCACGAGCTTGGACTTGGTAGCGGCCAGCCGTGAAGAGGTGCGGACAAAGCGGTGGGCACGCGTGACGTGCAGCAAGTACGCCTCGGCAGTGGCATGGCCGGCGGCAGCCATCTTGTCGTACTTTTTCAGGATCTTGGTGACGGCGGTGAGGTTGAGCAGGGCGTACAGCTGCAACCGCACGATAGCGTCTGCGACCTCCGCGACCGCGTCAGGCACCGGGTTTGAGCCGGGGCCGAGGAGAGCGGTAGCTAGGGCCACGACGCGGTCTTCTTCGACCGAGTAGAAGGTGGAGACGCGCAGGACTGAGGCGTCGAGGTCGGCAAAGAAGGATCGGGTCTGATTCTCAACGTTTTTGTCAGTTCATTTTCATTTCTTCATGTTTTTGTAATGGAGACGGACCACAGCAGCCACAACGGCCAGGCGATCCGCAGCCAGTAGTGCAATGGGAGCACATGGCAGGCCGTCGGGCGGGGGCGGGACAGCAGCCTGGATCGAGGCAAGCGAGTGCGGTGCCAGATCGGCCTTGAGACGCAGCTTGAGGCCCAGGTAGCCGATGCAGTGGGCGGCAAAGGCGGCGGGCAGTGCGGCCTGCTGGGCGGCAAAGTTGTTGCCGAATTTCATTTCTCTATATTGACGAGGTCTCGAAGGTTTTGAGGTTGGGAGAGACACGTTTGAATCAAAAGCACAAAGTGACACTCCTTTTTCAGAGAGCCCATCTCACAGGAAAACACAACACAGCGATCAGCTCACGCTCTTTCAAAGTCGTCGGTCTCGGACTCATATAAGACTAAAACAACAATAGGAATATATATAATGTCTGCCGCGACTGCCGACTACACGCCGCGCAAGCCTGCCTCGCGCTTCTCGGCCTCGGCCACGTCAGCTACCACCACCACTGCTGGCCCCGACGCTCCCACCACCAACGCCAGAAGCCACCTGCACCGCCACTCGGCCTCGATGCCGCCCCCGCCCCCGCCTTCCTTGTCCTCCTCCATCACCACAACCCCACACGGTGGCAGTAATAACAGTCGTGCAACCACCACCATGTCGCTTCGCTCCTCCACGTCTGCACGCGCTCCGACCTGGCCCACGCCATCTTCCCGCATCGCAGGGGCGAATGCCAGCAACAACCATACCGCCTCGCCGCCGATCCCCGCGTCACCAGCACCAACAAGTACCACGACGCTTGGCTTGACTCCCTTTGCCACCCCTGCCGCTGCCCCACGCACGCGCAGCTCCACCACGGGCTCCATGCACACTGGCTTTGGTAGCAGCAAGTCCGGTTCTGCCCTGCGCCCGTCGGTGCGCGCCACGCCCGCGCCGCCATCCGCTCCCTCGGGCCTGCCCCAGTCAACGGGTGGTCTGCGGTCAAAGCGCGACGTGCGTGGGTCCGGCAAGCCCGTCCCGCCCACCCCGGCTCGCGGTGCCTCTACCGCGTCCGCACATGCTCGCGCCATGTATGCGCCTGCCATGCCTTTATCGCCTGCCCCACGCCTTGGCAGTTTTATTGCCGCTGACCCCCGTCGCGGTGCCAACAGCAGCACCGTCAGTGGTATCTCAAGTCATGGCATCGTGGGTGCACGGCGCTCGTCGGTCCCAATGGCCACAACCCCTGGTCCGGGCGAGCTGCCCACCTTACCCAACCTGCTGACCTCGGCCTACTTTGACCGCGTCGAGGCCGAGATCGCGGCCCGCAGTGCCATTGATCGACCTGGATCGGTCAATAGCGGACCAAGCTTTGAAAATGGGTTCGTCTAATTTTTTTTTTTGGCTCGCTTGACCCGTGGCCACGACATTGTCCGCGGCAAATAGCTAACATGTGTGATTTTTGTGTAGTTTCGACCAGTACAATCTTCCAGCAGCCCTGCCCTACCCGTTTGTCCGTCCACCACCACCGCTGGCCGATTTGGACGATCCAGCGGCACGCGACTACTTTGGTGCGCACTTTCGCGTCGAGCGCGCGCTCGGGCGCGGGTCCTTCTCGACCGTCTCAAGCGCCGTTTGCACGCGACACGCACTGTCGCCGTGGCCCGCACACGATCAGGCGGTCGCAGTCAAAGTCCCGACAAAACCCTACACGTCCTGGCGCCACCGAGCGCGCATGATCGAGGAGGTGCGCGTGATGCGGCGGCTCGGCGTTCGCGGCGGACACCCCAATGTCTTGGCGCTGCACGCTGCGTGGGAACAGCGCGGAGCCTTGTTTCTGGTGCTCGAACTGTGCGCCGGCGGTACCTTGGCCGAGCACCTGGAGCGACGCGCCGCTGTCGGGCTCAGTGAAACCGAAATCTGGGCGGTCCTCTCGGACGTTGCCGAGGGGCTCGCATTCATTCACGCACGCGGCGTCGCGCACCTCGATGTCAAACCCGCCAATATCTTGCTCACGGTGCACGGCACCTGCAAGATTGGCGATTTCGGGCTTGCCGTCCCAGCCGACGAGCTGGAGCGCATGCAGCGCGACCGGCAACGTCGTCACCATCATCGCCGGAATGGCCAACCGCCAATATCGGCCGAGGGCGATCCGTTGGCTCCAGAAGCAGGAGGGGACGAGGACGAAATGGAGGGAAACCAGCTGGCGAGCTTCCTGTCGCTTTCGCAGACAATCCGCACAGTCGCGGCGGCCGCGTCTCCACCCGTCGGTGGCGGCGGTGGTGCGGCGGTCAACTGGGTGCCCGACGACCGCGACGGCGACGCCATGTACGCTGCGCCCGAAGCGGTGCACGGGGTCTTTGGCTTGGCCTCCGACGTGTTTGCCTATGGCCTGATTGCGCTGGAGATGGTCTGGAACGTGCAACTCCCGCATGGCGGCGAGCCCATTTATGACACGCTGCGCCGCGGCATGTTTGACGCGCTCATGCCCCCTGGCGGCCGTGCGCTCTCTCCCTCGATGCGGTCCCTGCTCGGGGTGTGCTTGGTGCCAACGCCGGCGTTTCGCACCACTTTTGACCGCATTCGATGTGCGCCCGAGATGGTACAAGTCCGCGTGGCGCGCGAGGCCTTGCTGGCAGCCGAGGGCCACGAGTCGCGCGCCGAGGCGGCTGCTCTCGAGCACCAGGCGACCCTCCAGGACTCGGCCTGGTCCACGGGCAGCAGCGGCGTTAGTGGTGTTCATGCCGGCACAACGGGGTTGGGCGCGTCGAGCAGTATTTCCGATGCCATGGACACGACTCCGGCTCACACTCCGCACAAGAACATTGTAGTCGACGCATCTCCGACATTGACAACAACCACCGCCACCTCAAACGGACAATCCAAGTGGCCCGATGGCGCACCGTCGGGATGGTCAGTCGCCGCGCGTCGGTCGTTGCAGCACCAAGACACGGTCGGACCGCACACGCCCTCCCGCGGTGTCCAATCGGCAGCGCGCACTCCATTTACAGTGGGTGGTGGCCTGCTTGCGCCGACTCCCTTTCGTTTTGGGTTTGGGTTTGGCTCGCCGGCATTCGAGCCGCAGCCAGCCGTGGCAACGTGTGTGGCCAGCGGCGGCACGCTCACCTTCAACCCGGGCGAGTCGCTGGCCTCGCCCCCGCCGCCACCAATGCCTTCAGCTGGACACCATCACTATTCCCAGCAACATCAACTGCAGGAATTTTCGACCGAGTTTTCTGGGATCTCGCCAGCCGCTGCAGGCGACGGAGGGCACCGGCGTTGGTCGTCGTCGGGACAAGACAGCAACGTGCGACCAGCCCCGACTGCTTCCTCGTTGCTGGCAACGCGTCCTGGGTCACGGTCCTCGTCGACAGGATCGTCGCCGTTTGATGAGAGCAGTGGTGGGGACGACGACATGGGCGATTCACCCTTGGCGGCGCGCCACGGCAGCAAGCTCATGCGCTCGGGCTCGTTCCAGCTGCAATTACCACAGCCGACAGCAGCATGGAACACTCCGATCAAGGGCAGTGGGGCTCTAAGCTCACAACAACAGCAACAACCTCACCACCGCTTGCGTTGGCCCACACCCTCTGGCCGGCTCTTTGGGACCTCTGCGCCGTCGCTGGACGCCCCGCCGCCCTCGGATGCCATGTAGGCTTGTCGTGAAGGACTGAAATGCATCCATCAAATATCACCAGCCTCAAGTCACATGGGATATCAAAATCCCACTCATCATCGCCAATTTTCCCAAAGACCCATATCATTATCTGCCTTGTACCACAAGGTAGAAAATAATACATTATATTGTTCCAAGCCGGCGAGACTCGGAACAGCATCGGAAGCCGGGTGACATGTGACCGGCCCGTCCGTCACAGAACATTTCCAGAGAAAAGAACCAAAAGAGTAAAAAAACAAAGGGCATATCGCGTGGTTGTTTGCTCGCGCGGCCTCGTATTTGCACGTCGGCATGATACCCGTGGAGGATTTTTAAAAGGTTATTCTTTGCAAAATCCGAGTGTGAGTCAATTTGACGGAGGGGCCAGCGTGAGTGTCGGTCTCCAGGTGATATGGAAGCGAGTTTTGCAGCAAAGCCTTGACTGTCGTGCCTCTGATCGCGGTCTCTGAGCTTGATCGCGGTCTCAGAGCTTGATTAAAGAGCACAAAAGCCAAAGCTCTCAGGGTATAAGGAGCCGCCCTCCTCTCGTTTCTCTTTTTTGTCCTCACTCTCATTCTCTCTCTCCTCACACTCAAGAACTTCTTCACCGTCGCACTCTCTATTTATCAACTGTCCACAAACAACAAAAAATATATCCACCACTCGCCCTGCACCGCGCAAGGTCAAAGCTTTTGACAAAGACCCATGTGTACACTTTTATTTGACATTGCCATGGGTGTGGAGATCACGGACGAAGAGGACATGGATGACGACATGGACGACAAGGACGCTCACCAACCGAGCCCGTCACGCGCTGCGTCGGCGGCGCGGGCACGTACCGTTTCCGGGCACCCTGCTTCGTCTTCGCCCCCATTTGCCCTGTTGCGAGCACCTCCGCCGCCGCCGCCACCGGCCCCCTCCACTACGGCGATGTAGCAGCAGCAGCAACAGCAGTATTCATACGCAGGTTTGCTGGCGAAACCCCACGCGCATCATCATCCACGGCATCGACTACCCCATTTCCACCTCACCAGCCAGACCCGTATGCGACCCCGGCCACTGTCGTTACGGCCTCCGTCCGGGTATGCGCACACGATGCCGTTCATTGCTGGCGAGACGCAGGCAATGCTTCCACTGTCGCTACCGGGACCGACGCCTGGGAGCCAGTATCATCAGCATCAATAACAGCCGCAACAGAGCGGCAGAGCGGGCTCGCGCTGCCCAGCTGGCCCGGATCCCTGACCCCAAGCGGACACCACCACAGCAATGGTAGCAATAATAGTAGTAGTGCATCATCGCTGTTTGGCATTTTTTCGCCCGTGTTCGTGCGCAGCAGCTCGGGCGGCCAGTCGCAGCAGGAGCCGTCGCCGCCGCTGTCGGGCGAGAGCGACTCGAGCCAGAACACGGTGCGCGCGAGCGGCGGCGGGTTCTCAGCTGTCCCGGCGCCGTCGGCGAGCCATTTTTTTTTTT
>MU624995.1:0-14521 GCA_025349905.2 Blastocladiella britannica
AAAAAAAAAAAAAAAATTTATACATAAAGAAATGTCCCAGAGCAGCACAGCCGCACTGGCGCGCTACTCGTCGTCGTCGTCGTCGTCGTCCTCTCAGCCCGAAGAGTCCTACCCGCCCGCCACCGTGCAGTACCTGCCGCAGGCCTCGGTCCGCATCGCCACCAGCGACCTCTCGGCCCCGTTGTACTTGCCCACCAGCTCCGGATGCTCGCTGCTCAACGGGCCCGTGCCGGCACACATTGCCCTGGTGCCAGTGCTCCCGCCCGCGCGCATGTCCGCCTCCTGCAACACCACCGTGCAGGCAGTGCTGGCCAAGCGCAACGGCGCCATTGCCGCCGCCTGGTACCTGCCCGCCGGCGCCAATGCCTCGGACCTCGCGTCCATCAACAGCAACGGTGACGGAGCGCTGTCGGCGTCGTTTGCGACCGTCGACATTCCGCTGTTTTTCCTGGTCAACCAGTCCATCACCAACCAGGTGGTGCCGGCCCTCGCGGCCATGAACCTTGCAACGCCCGTGGCGGCTGGGTCGGTACCGCGCATCGACCTGACGCTGCCCAAGCTCGCCTCCGTGGGTCTTTCGTCGGGCCAGGTCTGGACTTGGATTGTGGTGGTGGTGGCGATTGTGCTGGGTGCCGGTGCCGTCACCTCGGGCGGGATGCATGCGCACCAATGGCGCGCCAAGCAGCAGATGCGCCGGAAAGCATTTGCGCGCGCGGTGGCCCACGTCGAGGACGAGGACGATAAGGCGTTGCACTCTGCCCCCACGGCCGGCGACTCGGCCAAGCCGCTGCTGCTCCCGGCCGCAGGGCTCTCGGCGCTGCCCATCATCTCCTTTGCCAGTGCCGTGGCTGCGCGCCGGTCTCGCCGCCGCCACTCGCGCCGTCACAGCCGCGTCTCAGCGACCACTTCGCAAAAGCGTCTGTCAGTGGCCGGAAGCACTGCCACCGCCGGGGATGGGAATGGGACTCGCCGTCACTCGCGCGTAGTGACGTCGCCGACCCCTCGCCCGCACTCGTCGCTAGCGGTGCGGCCGGCCCACCACCGCATGTCGGTGGCGTCGCTGCTGGGCCCGTCGCCGCTGGCGTCCACGCCCGAGGCCCGCGCTGCCCGCGACCGCCGCCGCCACTCGACAGTGTTGGCGACCGGCACTACTACCAGTACCAGTCCCCCAGCTCTGGACGCGGCGGCCCTGGCTCGCATGTCCGTGTACTCGGCTGCCAGCATCTTGCGCAGCGCGCCGCAGCCGCCGGCATCGTTGACCTCGCCGCTGCTTCCCACCTCGCCACTCGCTGGGTCTGCGACCTTGTCGCCGACCTCCCCTACCAGTGCCGCTGCCAAGCCCGTAGCCCCGTCGGCTGCTCGCCTCGGCGACCGGTTGATTGTGCCTGGTAGTAGTGCCTCTGCGGCGGCCGCCGCTGCTCGTGAGCGGCCAGTCAGCGTCCACTTTGACGCGATTGTACTCAACTCCATTGCTCGCGACGGCGTTGCCATGCCCCGCAGCGCAGCGGCGTCGGCTTTGACGGGCGGCAACACGGACCGCACGGGCTTCCGCCGTCACTCAATGCTGTTCCCGGCTGCTTCGGCCATGGATGACAGCGACGATGAGGGCGATGAGGAGGATGACGAAGACGAGGACGAAGATGACGCGGGGCAGGTAAACACCAAGCGTCCCGTCGCCGCTGGCCCGTTTTCGGCCCCCGCCACGCGCACGTCCTTCTTTGGCGGCAACAATAACAGCAGCAGCAAGCGTCCCGTGTCGGGCATTTCGCGTCTGTCGGCGTCCTCGTCGGGTCCCAAGCAGCAGAACCGCGCATCGGTGCTGTACACAGTGTTCCCGATGCTTCCGGGCGCGCCAGCGGTGGAGGCTGACAATGACGACGACGTGAACGACTCGTGCCCCGTGTGCGTGGAGGCGTACGTGGCGGCCGACCGGGTGCGCGAGCTGCCGTGCGGCCACGTGTTTCACGTGCACTGCGCTGACGCATGGCTGACGACGCGCGAGGGGTCGTGCCCGCTGTGTGGCGTCGACGTCGTCGGTTGGTGGCGTGCGGCCTACCCTGACTTGGAAGTTGAGGAGGCTGAAGCCGACACGCCGTCGGCCTCGACGCTTGTCCAAGCCGCAGCTGCTGCTACCACCGATGGGCCTGCCGATGCCGAGAACGACCTTGGTGTCACGAATTATTACACGCTGCCCTCGACGCCTGGGGCCATTCCGATCGTGGCCACCACCGCTGACGCGTTCCGGCTGGCGGCGCTCAACTCGCCCGCACCCCTGCCAGGGTCAACCCAGCCTCCGCCGCCGCCCGTGGCCATGCCGCTGTCACCGTTCTCGACTCTCTCGCGCCAGGTGCCGCCTGGATCGGTGCCATCGTCTCCTCTCGTGATGATCGACTCTGATGAACACTCGCCGTCGATTCGCATCGATGGTGATTCGTCGCCCGAGGATTCACTGACCCCAGCCGTGGCCCCGGCGTCGCCAGCCGTGCTCGTGTCGGTGTCGGAGGACGACGTGCCGTCGACGGGTGCGAACTTGTAGACTCTCTTGCTGTACTTTTTTCTTTCCTCCTTTACTTTTAGTCGTCACCCCTCATTCATTTTGCAAATCGTATCCAATATAAACTTTATGTATTTTACAATTAAGCGGAGTACTGACGAGAACTAATACTTGGGAGTGGGAGTGAAATGAGCCGAGCTGCTGTTGTTGTCGCTCAAAAGGCCTGATGACCGCACCAGGTCGGCCAGAGACCCAGCCGAAAGCAGGGGCGAGTCGGATCCGACAGCGGCATCGCGGTCAAACGCGGGCAGCGCGGCGGCAGTGGCGCGGGCGGCGGTCGGGCGGGACGCGCCGACCGCCAGCAGAGGTGCCATGGCCAAGTGCCGGGTCCAGTTGAGCTCGCACAGCACCTTCCACAGCATCTCGGCTTCAGCGAGCGATGGCGCGTCACTGGGCACTGCCGATTCTGCTGCTGCTGTTGTTGATGCAACCAAGGAGGGCAACATGGTCGCCACGGCCAGCGCATTCGCGGTAGCGGCAGCAGCGGTCGCCCGGATCTCGGCCGCGGCCGGGTGCCGCGCCAGCAAATCCGTCAGCAGCCACGCGCGCATGTCGCGGTTGGGCGTGTGGCCCAGGCCGTGCATGTCGCGCAGCCACCGCACGACCCGCGGCATTGACCGTTCGCGCCGCCACGCGACACGCGCCAGCTCCAAGTATACGCGCGGGTCGGCCGCCTGCACCAGCCCGACCAAACCCGCCCGCGCACGCACCTCGGCCACCGCCGCGTACGCCAGCGCGGGGCACCCGAGCGCGCCGGCCGCCGCTACCATGTCGGCCAGCAATGGGGCGGGAGGAGACGGCAGTTGCGCGAGGACCGTGGCAACGTATGAGCGCAAGTGCACGGGCGACCGCGCCGCTGCGGCCAGCTGCACACGCAGGGCCACTAGGTCGTCGCGCGACACGGTGGCGGTCATAGCAGTCGCAATCGACGACCGCCGGGACCGCATCGCCACTTCGCTGGCGTGGGTGCTGGTGGCGGCCGCTAACTGAGCCGCGAGCGCCGAAAAATCGGGTGCTTGCGTTGACGGGACCGCATCGCGCGCTGCGGCCGACCGCCGGGCCGCAACGCTCGTCTGCAACGGCATCAGCTCTCCGTCTTCTGCATTTCCCGATGCCGCCGCCGACGCTGCGTTGGTAGCCGACAGCTTCTCCATGTCCGCCAGCAGCGCATCCCAGTCGTCGGTGAGGGACGTGGTCACATCGTCGTCGGTGGTCGTTGTCGTTGTTGACATCACCGTCGCGGAAGTCGTCGGCGTGGCCTGCTGCTGCGGAGGTGTCGCAAACAACGAGGCCGGCGGAGGGGTCGAGGACGTCCTGTTCCAAGGAGTGCGGTCCATGCTACTGCTGGAAACTGAGGCGAGCTTAGAGAGCCCCTGCGCCCGCATCTGGCCCGACGGCATCGGCGTAAAGCTGACGGCTGCCGACGACGACCCCGTGAACGTCGCGAACGGGTCGTGCTTGATGTTGTTGTTGACATTCTCGGGCTGTTGGTGACCATGGCCCATTCCGGACGGGCCCGCCTGCAGACTGGCCGAAATGTCGTGAATGAGCTGCAGAACCGACTCGTTGGTGGCGGCTGCTTTACCGCTGCTGGCCAGCGAGGTTCCAGAGCCGATATTACCAGCGGGCCGTGACCGGTGCAAGTGACGGCGGGCCGACGCGACCGTCGTAAGACGCGGACGTGTGCTTGACCGCGCAAACAGGGCCGGAAGGGCGCGTGGGTTCGAGGCGGACGCGGCCATTTGAATATATTAATTCCGGACGACGAAAATATTTTCTGGAAATTGATTTTTATCACGACCCGCGTTTCTCTCATCCTCCGCGTCAAACTGTTGGCGACGCTCGGACCGCTTCCATCCTGTTATGATATACAATAACAGAGAGTGAGTTACAATGCCATATCTGCAGACTGAATATAAAGTAACGTACAACGTAATGTTCTCGCCCTTGAGCAGGATCCGACCTGTGTATATTACCCAAATGAGTTACTAGTTGACCAAGTGCTAAAAAAAAAAAAATTTAAAGATAGGGGAACGGTACCCAAGCGCTTTCGCGACGTCTCGATCCGCGTGCCCTTCTTGTAAATCACCTCGTCCGCCTCGTCGAACGTCACGTTCATAAACTCGTCAAACCCCTTTTATAAAATGGAGCACATGTGAGTCTCAAGTCCATTAAAGTAAATATGAAAGTAGAGCACGCACAATCACCACACCCTCCAGGCGGGCCTCGGTGTTGTCAAGCAACCAAATCGAAACGCGTTGTTTCTGTTATTGACAAAATGCATTTCAGTATTGCCTTCATTTTATTTAAATGAAGGGTAAGTAAGTACCGACTGAAAGTGCTTGAAAATGACCGTCTGCAGGAATACGAGTATAATACGGTGAGAGTCTATTGGCCGCAAGAATAATCAGGAAAAAGAGAAAGGATCGTACAATGGGTTGGACCATCACCTTCTGGACCTTGGTTCCCGGGTTTGACATGGTATCTTATTACGTATTTGCGTGTCGGTGGGGTGTAGTTCGAAAATAGGTTAGCTGTTATTTTGTGAAAGAGCAAATTTACAAAATACTATGCCCTTTCTCGCTCCAAAGTACAAAAAAAAATACAATGGCCATCAATTGCAATTGGTTCCTGATAGCATTCGTGGTGTTCTTGATCACCTACATCCCGATCTCCGCCCAGCTGGTGGTGCTCCACAACTTTATCCCGCCCGGCAGCTCACGCGCCGCCACCCTCTTTTACGTGGTATTCGACGGCGCGGTCCTCAATCTCTGGATTAACTACGCGCTGGCGTGCTGGTGCGATCCGGGGTCGGTGCCACCGCAATGGGCGCCTCCAAGTATTGCTGCGCCATCCTCCGACTCGTTCTCCAGTGGTGGCGGTGCGACTGTGCCGATGGTGGAGATCAAGCAGTCGTCGGCGGAGCCGCGGTTCTGCCGTACTTGCGATGCGTACAAGCCTCCACGAGCGCACCATTGTTCCTCGTGCAATCGGTCCATACTCCTTGTTTGATTTGTCACGACATTGATTGATTTTTTGCTTCGCCTCCCACAGCTGCGTCCTGAAGATGGATCACCATTGCCCGGTGCGTCTCCATCCAGTTCTCAACTGGATTTCTTTGGTTACTGACCTGCATTTATTCCAGTGGATCAACAATTGCGTCGGGTACCGAAACTACCCCTATTTCGTTCGCTTCTTGGTCTACGTCGACATTGCCACTGCCTTGTGTGTTGGCGGCGTGTCTTGGCAGATGTACGAGTGGTTCCAGCTGAATTACTTTCCGGTTCGTTTATTTACTTCATATCATATTCTCATTCTCACTTGATGAAGTGAACCAGACCAATGATAAGGATTTCTTTCGCCTCCTCATGGCCGTCATCAACCTAGTCATGGCGGTTCCAGTGCTGCTGATGGTGGGCGGTCTGTCGTGTTACCAGATATACTACGTCTGCACCAATGTCACGACCATCGAGACCATGGAAAAGGATCGCAAGACGCTCGTGATGCGGCACGACGGATTCATTGGAACTGTACGTCCCTTTACGTTTCAAAGGATATACCTTTCACAAACATACTTAAAATGTAAAACAGCTCGTCAACCCTTACCAACTACCCACAATCATGGCCAACGCGCGCGCAGTCTTTGGTACCAGCTTCCCGCTCTTGTGGTTTCTCCCGATCCCGGGCCCAACCAGTCCTGGTGTGAGTTTTCCGATGCGTGAGACCTCTGAATCCACCTGGGCGCCACCGACCGCCGCGCAACTACAACCGCGGCCCAAGCTAGCGTCGCATGTACGGCGCGGATCGGAAGGGTTTGAGATTGATATGGCGCAACACCCGTACGCTGGGTACTATGCGACGCTGGCACGCACGCGGCCGCCCCAAAGCACCGGGGCATACGAGTCGGATTTCTCGCCGAGCTCGAGTGATCAAGACGATTCGCCGGCCGCATCGGACGACGATGACGACCACGTTCCGCTGGTGGTGACACAGCAGCGGCTGTATGAACAGCAGCGCAACGTTCGACACCTCCCGCACCCTGCTGCTGCAACTCTTATCCCATCCACACCACCGACCTTTGCAACAGCTGGGAAGGATGACAAAAAACATCAATAAAACAACTCGAATATAGACTACGGCGCGATCGGATCACACTACCAATTTTTTTTTATTTTTTATTTTATTTTTAAGAGTGTTTTAATGAGTGTGCTCCACCTGCAACAGCAGAGGCGACAGCATGCCAATCACCATGACCGCGACTTGCAGTCCCGTCAACCTGCCGCGACGCGCCAGCACTTCAGGCAAAACATGGACGGTCGCGACGTACAGGAACGACCCGGCCGAAAACAGGAGCAGCGTTCCCGTCCACCGCTGGACATTGGCCACGTCCGCCGCCGACGGGGTCTTGTCGGCGCCAGACGAACTGCTTCCACCAGCCGCTTGTAACGCCAAGTACGTGGTGCAAGCAGCGAGTGGGGCGGCGATTGAGAATGCGAGCAAATGGGCGCGAATGCGGCGCCGAGACACGGTGCCGTGATGCATCAGGAACGTGGTGAGTCCAAACGCCGATGGGCCCTTGTGGAGCAGAATGGCCAGAAACACTACGGTCTCAAGGGCGGGCGACGACGCCGCGGACGCCGCGCCCATGGCCACGCCGTCGCTGAACGCGTGAATCACCATCCCGATCGTCGCGGCAACTACCGACTGGCCTGCAGCCGACGCCAGCGCGGGGCCTCGGTTTGGTGAGGAGGCAGTGAGCCGCGCCTGGTCCAGGTACTCGTCGTCGACATTGTTGGTATCGGCATCCACATCGTTGCTGTCGTACCGCAAAGTGGCACCGCCGTATGACGTGCCGGACACGGTGGTGGTGGCAGCAATGGCACCTCCTCCCATTCCGCTGGCACTACTACTGCTGACGTGCGTGGAGCTCAGCGGTGGCGGTGGGGTCGATCCGATCGCGTTCAATCCCAAGAGACTCGACGGACGCGTCAGGTCACTCGCACTCAGCCGCGCTTGTACAGGAGGAAGCGGCGGGAGCGACGCTCCGCCATTGTCAGCGCCAGATCCACCTAGTAGAGCCAATTTCGCCGGCGATCCGGACCCAATCGCTGAGGTCGGGGTCAGAGTAGACACGTCGGGAGACATGAGCCCAGACCGGCTCGGGTCCTGCAGCAGCTGCAGCAGTCCCCGCGAGTCGTCCGAGTAATGCGTAGCGGCGGCTCCCCGGAACCGGGCGGCTGGTGGTCCGGTGCCCCAGTCGGATCCCGGCGGCGCATCGGCGTCCGAATCAGCACCGCCGTTCCCACCGCGTGGTGGCGACGTGGTGACCATCGAGTACTCGCCCCGGTTACGTGACCCGCCGGCCGACGACGAAGCGGCTGGCGGCGGCGCGTCATGGTGGTGGCCGTGCGCGTGCGGCATGTGTGCGGTGAACGCCTGCGCCTGCTCGATCAGGAACATGGCAGTGAATCCGACCAGCAGCGACGTGCCAATCACGCGGTGCAAGCTAAACGGCGCGTCATCATCGTGGTCGTCCTGGTGGCCATCGTGGTCGTGTCTGTCAGATGAATGTTTCGGTGGTGGCGACGCGCGGGGCATGGCGGCGGCGGCGGCCACGAGCGTCTCGACGCCCTCGGGCAGAATCACCACCAGCGCGGTGCCGACAATGAGGCCGGCGCCAAAGACCGACGTCAGGTGCATCTTGTGCTCCGACAGCGACACCGAGAGCGGCAGGTGGCCAGCCAGGAACGACGCGGCAAACATGCACATGGACAGGGCCAGGAGCCGGCCAAAGGATCCGGCCATGTTTTGAGTATCTTTTTTGGATTTAAAAGGTCGTGAAAGGGAGGAAGTGGCACATCCAGGGTCGGTGCTGCGGCCCCATCGTTCATGATCCCTTTTTGCCAAATTGAACTTTTCATGACACAAAAAATGGAATGCATTCAATAGTACCGCCGGACAATCTTGGGTCCCTGCGGCGACGGCGAAGCTGATGGTGGAGAGGACGAAGCAGGAGATGCACCAAACCCAGGCGACCCCGGTCGGGATGACGCTCGCTCTGGAGTGACAAGCTCCACGTACGGCGATGCCGCCGGCAATCCCCAAGCGCCATGCTGCTTTTGCTGCTGCATCTGCTGCAATTGCTGTCGCTGCTGGTGCTGGTGCTGCCGCTCTATGTCGTAGTAGTTGCTGTTGCTTCCACCGCCAGGACTACCAGGGCCGCTGACCTGCCGCGTGGCGGTCAGTGCGCGCAGTGGCGACATGGGTGGTGCGGGAACAATCGGCGGCTCGCTCCAGGGGCCGCTGGCTTGGCTCTGAGGGGCGTAGTGAGGCGAGTACGGCGAAATAGCTGGTGGTGATGCTGGAGGGATCGACGACGTCAGCGGCTTGATGGGGACAGCGCGGCCATCGGTCGCTGCCGAGCGGTACTGCGAGCCACCAGCCGCTGGTACACTGATTCCGCCCGACCCGGACCCCGATCCGGTCGATCGCCCTCCACGAACAATGTCGACGACCAAGTACCACTGGATCATGGCCGCCGCAACGTACATTCGGGCAAACGCTGCGCCAGTCATGTCGCCCGTCACGGACGACGACATGCCGTAGGTGAGAATGCCCGCGACCGAAAAGATGACCATGGCCACCAGGGCCATCAGTACGCGCAGGACCGTGGCCCGCAGCTCGGGCGTCACCTCTCCACGCCGCTTGCGCTGTTGCTGCGTGCCGCCAGCGGCACCGCTGCGGGGCGCCGTGGCGTAGCTGCTGTCGGCGCCAGCAGGGGCGGAGGTGGCGTCGAGGGCGGCGCGGATCTTGAGCACAATGCGGAACACGAGCACCGTCAGGACCATGTCGACGATCACGCTCAGAGTCAGGCTGAGCACAATCGTCAGCTTGCGCAGTGGCACCGTGGAGATCTCCGAGTGGAACTCGATCCCAATGAACGTCGACACCAGTACCCCCACGGCGGCGATTAGCAGCGCGTAGTTAAGGAACAGCAGCACGTGGCGCTTGCGATCCGTGTACCAGTATGCATAGGTGGTGCTTCCGAAAACTGTTTTTTTTTTTTTTTTGGGAATGTGAGACTCTTTTGTGACAAAACAGTATGGAGTGGATATGTATACCTCGAAAACGTTCCAAGCTCAGGCCGCTAATCAGACCGCTCGTGAGCAGTGGCGAGATGGTGCGTACGATCTCAAACACGTTCTGAGATGATCCGCTTGCAGGTGGTGAGGATCTCAATTGCACATGGAACGGATAAAAGGAACAAGTACCGGATTCTTGTAGGCCATAATCACGCCAAAGTACGAGGCATCGGTAAAGAGGAGCCAGATAACGCCAGCAATGACGCCAATGTGGAAGGATGTACGTGCGCGAATGGCGGTGCGTCCGGCCACAAACAGGATGCCCAGCGACAGGCCCAGATTGACAGCCATGACCACCAAGTTCTTTGTTGCTGCGTACATTTCAAGTGCCGAGATTTCCCAGGCGTTGGGCAGGGCGGTGGACTTGGGTCCTCCTGCTGTTACTGTTGCCGCGGGAGTCGCGGCCAAGGCCGGTGTAAGGAGCACCAGCACGCCCACCAGTAACTGCAGACACTGGGCAGTACCTGTCGGCGAGGTCATTGCTGCAAGGTCGGGTGAAAGGTAGGGTCGAAAGGGAAGGTTGGAGTGATGCGTTCACTTGGCCGGTCGATTCAGCAATAGCCAAAAAAAAAAGCGATCCAGTTGTGCGGGGAAAGATCAAGGTCGAGCGAGGAGAGAACTGGGTATTTAAAGCCCCAGAGGAGAGGAGAAATGGAGGTGCGCCTCCCTCAATATCCTCGTTGCTGCTGCTGGTCGACGCCGCCGCCGCTGGCCTGCATGCCCTAACCTTCCCTCGCGCGGTGGTGTTCCGAGGATAGAGTGCGTGCACACAGCGCCACTCCAATTTCGCGATATTTCTTCCCGAAAAAGTCTGAAATTTCTGCCGACTTTCTCTTGACCAGATCGGCCCATATTTGCAGCGGCGCCAGAGCGTCATTGCCTTCCCTGCGATGAACGGAGACAACGGTACGGAATTATATGTACATTAGTGATCCGGAGCCATCTTGGCCGCATCGTTCATGTACAAATTGGCGAACGCGAGGTCGCCGCGGACACGGTAAAACTCGACCATGCCGTCTGTCCCGCGCCGCGAACCCTTGGCCTTGTTGTAGCACTGCTTGGCGAGCGCCATGTCAACCTGCCCGCTGCGGGTCCCGCGGCCGTACAAGTACGCGTCGCCGATCCGCGCCCACGCGCGCGCACACGCCGGATCGACCTCGGTCGCGCGGTGGTAGTGGTCCAGCGCTGCCACGTAGCCGCTCTGGTCCCAGTTGACGTCGCCCAGCCCAGCGTACACGCGTGCGCGCGTGGATTGCGGGACTGGCACTGCTCCCACGGGCGGCGGATCGACCACCAGGGCCGACGACGCGCGCTCGTACAGGTCGCGGGCAACGCCTGGCTGCCGCGCAATCCCGCCGTGCCCAAAGTAGTGACAGTCGGCCACCCCGACCGCCGCCAGCGCATCGCCTGCCACGGTCGCCTGCGAGTACGCGTCCAGTGCGCGCCGGAAATCGTGTGGGATCCCGTACTTTGTGTGGTCGTAATAGTACAGGTCGCCCAGGTGAAAGAGCGCGCGTGGTAGATCCGGCGAAATGTGGAGCAGCGTGCGCTCGATCTGGGCGCCGCGCGCGGCAAGGTCAGTGGGATCGGCGCCGCGCGCTGTCGACTTGAGTTCCTCCATGCGCGACAGGGCTTCGGCAAGTTGCGTGCGGGCGAGGCCAGCGGCAACATCGTCTACAGGGGGATTTGAATTGGAGTTGGGTCCCAAGGAGGCGATCCGCCGGCCCAGCGTCGCCACGTCTTGGTACGACGGCGGTGCGCTGGCGGCAGCGAATCCATCTGCGGCAACAGGTGCGGTCGTTGTTGCATCGTGCGGCGCGAGTTGCTGGCGGAAGCGAGCCAACACCGACTCGAGTGTCGAGCGCACCTCGGCAAGCTTGGGGCGGTCCACTGGGTCGCGCGCCACCATGCCCGAGATGAGATCGACCAGGTCCTGCGGCAGGCCCGCCGGCATGACACCCGTCACAGCCGCCGGGTCGTAGTGCTGCATGGCAGCGACCACGGCTGGAATGGACGTGGGCGCGGCAGGCTTCCCCGTCGCCGGTGAGGGGGTGCTACAAAGCGGCGCCACGCACGTGAGCAGCTCGGCAAAGATCTGGCCCATTGAAAACACGTCGGCTGCTAATGCGTCATGCTCGAGGTTGGCGAGTGGGTCGGCGAGAACGAGTTCCGGGGCGCTGTACTGCGCAATGGCAAGCTGTTCGCCAGGATCGGCCGCAGAGGGGCACGTCCCGGCCAGCTTGGCGCCCATGCTTTCCGTGACCAGCACGCTGGCCGTCATGAGCCGGCCGTGGGCGGTCCCACACGCGTGCATGAAGCCGAGCCCGGCAGCAACGTGCGCCATGACCCGCAGTTTTGTACCAAGCGTCACGCGCCGCGGCGCAGGGAGAACGCCCGCGGCCACCAAGGAACTGAATTCCGAGTCGGGTGCTGCCAACGGTTCGGCGCCTTCGAATGCAATCGCGGTGCGGGCATCGCCACGCTCACAGTACTCGATCACGGCCATCCAACACCCAGCAACAAGCGTGACGCCGTGAATGCGCGCGAGAAACCCGCAGCTGTTCCACTGGGCGGCCGCCCGCCCCGTGGCTTCAAGCGCTGTCACCAGCTCGGGTTCCAAGAGTGTATCCGCTCCCTCCGCATCCTGCAGTGGTGCCGCCTTGTTGGCGACCGCAATGGGCCGCATGACCACCGGTTGCACGCCGTGTAAGACGGCCGCCAGCGTGCGACGGCCGAGCTTGGTGACCTTTTCGAGTGCCTCGGGCGGAACAAGTGCGCACCCGTTCCAGGCGCCCCACAAACCGCCGGCAAAGTGCTGTCCCGCTGCCAGCGCACGCGAGGTTTGCAAGCGGTCCTGAGCGGTCCATGCAGTCAGGTCGTCCCCGGGCCAGAGATCGGGAAGAGTATCCTCTGTTGTGCTAGCTGCCGCTCCCAGTTCCTCAGCAGCCGCTGCCAAGCGCCATTGGAGCGTGGCCAGTTCCTGCGAAAAGTACTCTTGGCGCTCCTCCGACATCCACTCCCGCACCGCCTCGTTGGCCGCATTGTCCAGCATTTCGCTCGCGTCCGAGAGGCCGTCCAGCAGCGCCTGGAATCGGTCGGGGACCGAGGGCAGCGACGAAGATACGATGCGGTTCGAGATCGACAGGAGCCGCGCATGCACGGTGCCTGTGTACCCGTGCGCGCGGCGCATGGACAGGAGCAGGTCAGAGAGGTAGGTGATGAAGCGGGAGATGAGCGTTGAGGACTGTGTGAGGCGCGAGCGGTACGGAAGCAGCGAGCGCTCGATTTCGACGGCAAGGTAGAGCCTTTTTTTTGCATTGTTATTTTTCATACATGGGTGTATAAAAACACAATCGTACCATCCGAGCCCTTTCCACGCAAGCCAGTCGCCAAGGGTGATTTCGTACACTGGATCGCTCGGAAAGGCTTCGTTAAGATCCAAGGGAGAGACCATGCCATTGCTGTCCAACCCCAAGTCGGCAAGCTCAATGAGGTTCCCCGACTGCAGGTTGGTCCACATTTGGAGAGCCACCAAGTCCCGCCTTGTCTTGAAATACTGTGGCATCTGTGCCACAAAGTTGCCGGTTGGGAGGCATGCCGGCCAGCCTGTACATACTTTTGGTCAGGCAATCTCGAGCCGATTGACAGCAAGAGGCGCACATACGAAAAAAGTCCCACCACACGCGCGTAATCTCGCGATTCTCGACCTTGGCGTACCCCGGGACCAGCTCGTCCCTGAGCTCCGAGAGCATGGTCTTCATATGGTCGGCGGCATCGATCTGGCGGCCCATGAGGGCAACGAGGCGTTCGTTTCGGTCGCCTTGCCGCTCGAGGATCGAGCGCTGGGCCGAAAGCACGTCCACGATCGCGTCCATGCGCGTGCCCTGGGCGGTGATGCCTGCTGCGGACTGCATGCCCAGATGCAGCACGATATCTCGCTGGAGCTCGTCGAGCGTCCGCTGCAGCGACGAGAACGACGACTGGATCACCTCCGCCAGCGCCAGCCGCTCCTTTTCGTTTTTTGCCTCGTAATCGTCAATGGACTTTTGGATAAAGCCGACCAGACGCTTGACCTGTTCCGCGCGCTTGGCAAAAATGCGCAGCCGCGGGTTATCGTCGCGGCGGTCCTTGGGCGGGAGCAGTTCCTGTAAATACCGTAAAGCGTTGAGTGGCTCAGATCATGAAAATGACGGCCTTCCATCCAGACCAAAAAAGACCAAACGGACCACGAGCGCAATGTACGTGACGGTAATGTCGGTCATTTTCTTCTCGAGCATGGCCACCATGTTCACGTTGTTGGAGTACGTTAGCTTCCACTTGGTGAGGCGGTCGACGCCAATCATGAAGATGCCGACACCGGGGACGAAGCGGCCGGCGGCTTTACCGGCCTCAACGATGGGGTGGGTCAGGACCTTGTCCACGGCCCGATTGAGCCGGCGGTGCCAGGGGCGTTTTTTGGCCTTTTCGTCGTCTGTGGGCGCGGGGTTGCCTTCCAGCTCAGCTGCCACGCGCTGGTCCAGCTCCGGGTTGTGGGCGCCGCCCATGTATCCGTAGAAATCAGCCATATTGTACTTTTATTTTGGCTATGGGGAAGGAGCGTTGGAATGCCCGGAAAAACCGGCGATTCAATCCCCCAATTTTCAACACAAATTGACGCACGGCGGCGAGCTTATTTTTTTTTGCGTTGAGGAGCGCAGGGCCAACGACACCACTCGTTTAATGCCGCACTTGTATTTTTTTCTATTCCTTGGCTGCGCGCAGCAGGAGTATATAGACCCCGGGGTGGGTCGTCGTGGTTAACAACGCCTCTTCCAAGCTTGCAAAA
>MU624996.1:0-14518 GCA_025349905.2 Blastocladiella britannica
GTTGTGGAACTTTTGTGGAAAGAACTTTTTGTGGAATGTGGAAGTTGGGGTGTTCAGTTTGGGGCAAAATCCACAATATTGCAATTGAAATCACCGACCCTCAGACCAGAGGGGAACGATCGACACCCCGCAACACCGGCTCCAGCACGCGCGCCGTGTCCGCTGCCATCGCTTCGGCCCTCGATTTCTCACCGCGACTCCTGGTACCGTTACACCTCGCCACCGCCGCCACTGCCGCCCGGTTCACGACGCGCGCCGCGTGCGCGATTTCAGCGCGGTCCTCGGCACTTGAGGTGGCGCCAGCAGGGACTGCGGCCACAGACTGTGGTTGTGGAGGCAAGTCGGTGACGGCCTTATCCCATACCGCACGCACCAATGCCGCCGCTAACGCCACTGACCCGGCCCGCGCGGCCACCACCGCCATTTCCGCGGCCTCGCGCGGCCACTCGGCGCTCCACAGACCTGGCGCGTGCTCGAGCAATGTCGCGACCGCTTCGCCAATCGAGATCGTGCCTTCTTCATTTGACGTTGGTCCCAGTGTCGGCGACCGTGGGGGAAACAGAGCAGCGAGTGTGGCAGGATCCCCGGACACCACCGCATGTCGGGCCAGCACCGCGGTATCCCTAGCGACTATGGTGTGTCCCGCACTGGAAGCTGCAGCCACGACCCGTGGATGTGCGCGCAAGGCCGCCAGCGCGCGCGCGTGGCCCAGGCGCGCGGCCGTCCAGCATCCCAAATGGAACGCGTCGGTAGCGGCGTCAGCGGCGTCCATGGAATCAATGGTCGCTGCCAGTGCCGCGGGGGGCGCGTCGGCAAATACTTGCAGGACCATCTGCGCGATTGGACGCGGCGGCGGTGTGACGGCGGCTACATGTTGCGATGCCGCCTGTAAGATGGAGGCCACAAATGCCGGGCGGCCCGAGAACCCGGCCATCATGCGCGGCCACGCGAGCGACAGTGGACCCAAGATGGGTGCAGCTAGCGCGGCGACCCGCGCCACAGCTTCCGGCGAGTCGTCGTCGGACGCATCCACGGCGGCCTCGGCGGTGGCCAGGGCCGCGCTGACCGCCCACCCGAGCATATGTCGCCTTGACGTGGGCATATGTGGGACGACCGTGCGTACCGCCACCGCATCGAGCCGGGCGGCCGCGGCGACGACCGCAAAGTACCCCAGTCCGGCAATCCCGTGTCGTGGGGGTAATCGGTACAAGAGAGCGTGGGCTTCGGGCGGGAGTGGGGCCGACATGGGCGAGTACAGGAGCAGCCACGCGAGCCGCGCGCGCGGGTGCGTGGCCAGTAACGGTGCGGCGGTTTTGAGGGAGCGGGCGGCGCGCTCGAGCCGTGACGCGCTGCGTGGGTCCAGGAACTCGGACATAATCAGAAGCACGTCCCGCGGGAGGTCCAATAGGGTCGTTTTTGTTTCTGCCGGTATTGAAGAGGGCATCAAGAGTCGCGGTGGCACAGGAGCGCTCGGGAGCGGCAACAGCGACTCCACAAACAGAGCCGCGCGCTGCGCAAACGCGATCCGCCCCGCCTCGTACAACAACCGCCGAGGTGTGGGCGCCTGCGACTCGCCGACCATGGCCGTATACCACATGAGGTCCGGGTCCATGGCGATAGCGTGCCGGTAGGCCGCGCGGTACACTGCGGCCAGTGCCGCGTGCGCTCCCACCGCCGACGCCGCCGACGCCAGGTCCGCCACATGGACGGCGGCGTCCGGGTCGTTCACGGCCCGTGGATCGGCCAGCAACACCGCCACGGCGTCGGCGGCGTCGTGGTGCACGGCAAAGTACGCTGCGTCCCAAGCGTCGGCGGTCGGGTCAATGCGGGGGTCCGAGACCAGCGCCGCTACGAGTGCGCCGGGGCGGTGGTCGCTGATAATGGCGGCGACGAGTGCTTGTCGTTGCAACGTCGGGTTCACCGTGGGGCCCGGGATACGGACCAGGATCGCGTGCACGGTGTCGGCGTCAGCGGTTTGGACGGCACGGACCAGCGACCGTGATGCCAGCAGCGCCAATAGCGCTTGTGGGGATGTTTGCTTCGAGACCGCGGCGTCAGCAGCAACGGTGTCTAGTACGCCGGCGACGAACCGAGCGTACCCTGGCCTCGAGACCCCGAGGTGGACCAGATCCGTCGCGAGTCCGATCGCCATATCACCAGAGCACTGCGCGACCAAGTCGAGCGCCACCTGGACCCGCAATTCCGGGTGCATCAGTGCCGCCGGTGCCACTCGCAGAGACCACCGAGCGGTCGTTGGCGAAGTGGGCGAAGTCGGAGTCGTATGTCGTCGGACCACGAGTGCCAGCGCCACGAGCGACACCAGGTTCTCGGCACCCACTATTGGATGAGGCGTTGTTGCCGTTGCCGTTGCTAATGTAGTGGCATCCAGGATCCACTGCGTGGATGCCGGCAAACCGTACGCGACGACCGGTGGGAGCAAGTCCGCGAGCTGTGCACGTGGGGTAGCCACCAGCGCCGCCCGCACCGCCATGTCCAGCGACCGGGCGTCCACGGCCGATGGGATCGTGTGGGGCGACCCGGCAAGCACGGCCGCGGCCACCGAAGCCAGCGGATGTGGGGGAGGTGGCGGCGGCGAGTGTGGGGCCATGTATGGGGTCATTATTTTCTTTCCACGATGTTGCGTTGGGCGAATTGGGTTATTTTCAAGAGCAACGACCAAGGGCCACCCTATTTATGCGTTTTTTTTTTCTGGTGCTTGGGAGAACGGGACTGCGGGATAGTAGGGCACTAGACCAGGCAAGACCGACGAGAAACAAAGTGAAGAAGAAGAAATAGTGAGAAAAAAAGTTATGACTGGTTGAAAGAGAGCCCAAATCTTCTACGCAAGGAAGCCAACCCTTGAAAGGAAATTTGGGTGCTCGAATCCATCGAGATTTGGGAGATTCGGCCCGTTATTTTTTGGAAGTATCTGCTTATCTGCTTTTGTAAGTGATGACACTTCCTTCCAGAAAGAATAAAAATGTAAAAATGAAAACCCTGTTGTATGTACAAAAGAAAAGAGACGAGCTTGCTTCGCCCAAAATGAAAATGGGCGTGAAATGTAAAGAAGAAAAATATGTGAAGCCGGGCGCCGGTGCCTGGGCCAGCTCGGATGGCGAAAAAAAAAATAAACAAAGGCCACATCAACCTCTCCGACGACGCTCGTGGGCCAAGAGCAGAGGCGCATTGTCGTCGTCTTCCTCGTCGTCCTGATCATGGCCGTTCAAGTGAACGCGCGGCGCGGCGGTGGGCGTCAACTCGTCACCAGATTCGGACACGTCATCATCCTCATCGTCCTCGCCCATTTCAAATGTCTGGTACTCGATGACTTGAAGCGGAACGCTGTTACTGGTGTTGGCAGGACCCGCGGTTGCTGTTGCCAGCGATGCCTCGGACATGACGCCCGACACGGGCTGAGGCGGTGGTTGCTGCTGCTGCTGCTGCTGCTGCTGCGGAGACACCAACGGCAACGGCGCGGATGGGGGTAACGCGGGCGGCAGCATCGTCGGGAGCATCGCATCCGATGCACCAGAGGTCACGAGTGCAGGGGCCAAGTAGCTCGCGGCCGGCGCCGATGCAGACGTCAGAGGAACCACCTGTGGCGCACTCCCCGTAGCGGGCGATACGTGGGCAGAAATACTGTTGCCAATGGGTTGCGGGCGCGATCGAGTGGTTGTCCGTGATCCAGCTGCACCAGCTGCAGTCGCAGATCCAGCAGATGACGAGGGAGGTGGAGGTGCTGGTGTTGTGATATCCGTCTCCCCGAGCATATCCACCAGTGCTGCGAGTGCGCGCAAATCGCTGTTGAGAGCACCGTTGCCCCCTTCCTCGTCGCCGTCCTCGTCAGCCTCGGGGTCGACCAGTTCGTAGCGGCAGATGGGGCACACGTTCTTGCGGTCGCGTAGCCACGTCTCGATGCACCTATTTAGAAAAGTCAATAACACGATCAAGAAAAAATGAACAAGGCAACAACATACGAAACATGAAAGTAGTGCCCGCACGGCACCACCGACACCTCCTCCTCGTCGCAAAAGTCGTCGAGGCAAACGACGCAAGCGAGCTGCCCGTCCTCGCCGACTTTCGCCGAAAAGAACACGCGTCGCTCCAGTCTCGCCATAGCGCGTGCCGATGTGGCCGGCTCCGGAACCCCACCCGCACCTGACCCGTTGGCCCCATCGAACCGCCCACCGCCCGTAGCGCTGCGCACGCACGCGCGGCACAGCACGTACACGCTGATCATGAGCACCAAGGGAGCGACAATCGCCGCCAGCAGCACGTCGATCGCCGACCAGTCCCCGACCCCCGCCGACGGGTCGCCGACAATGCGGGCCACTTGCCGCGGCCTTAGCTGCGCTTCCGTTACCAGGGCCGCCAGGTCCGCGGCCACCACAAACACTGACGGGATCTGCACGTCCGACGTGTCCCCACCGGCGTACATGGTCACCAGCATGGACGCCAGCGGGTCGCCCGACGCGGCGCCGTCGGCATCGCCCACCACTACCCCTACGGCACCCGACCGTTGCATGGCTCGGACCTTGTCAATGAACCCGCACCCGCCGCGCTCCACCACTGCAATCCAGGGGGCGTCGACCGGCAGCATGGCGAGGGGTTGCTTGTGTTTGGTTGAGGTGGCGCGCCAGGCGTCGTCGTCGTCCATGTTGGTCGAGGCCTGTTGCCAAAGGGGGAGGAGGGTATCATTGTCGACATCGCCGTCGACAAGACCAGGACCGCGAGACGGGCCGGGGCTGACGGGAAGGGGTGCGGCCGAGGGAGGCCAGCGGCGCACCACGTCCGCCGGCACCGGTAGACATCCGTGGCGGTTGTGCGGGTCGGCGACGGCCAAGGGCAGCAAAATGCCAATGGTTTGAGGTTGCACGGGCTCTTCCTCTTCCTTGTCGTCGTCGTCTTCATCATCGTCCATATTTTTCACGGTGACTGGTGGAGATGCGGTGGAAGGGGCCAAGTAAGGTGACCGGTGACTGTGACGCCGGTGCCGGTCCATTGGGGAAGTGGTCGAGGGTGGCAAGTCTACGGTGGGCGGAGGGAGTACGGGCAGCAGCCACGACGGCGGGCGCGGACCAAACGCGGCGGCGCGCGCATAGTATGAGCGGTTGGTGGCCGACAGCACCACGGCGGCGTCGGGGGCCGGGCCGATCGGAGTCACGACCTGGGCATGGGCAGTGGAGCATGCGAGGAGGGCCAGGACCGCCAGGAGCAGCGCCTTTTTTGTTTCGGCTCTTGTTGTTGTATTCATTGCTCTGGTGGTTCGCATTTTCAGTGAAGTTCTTTATTCAGCAAAGAGATGGCACTTCACCCAGCGAGTTCAAAAAAAAAATTGGCACTTCACCCAAAGTTTAAAAAAGGTATCTCTCATCACCTGATGCAAGTAGGATTTCGGCAGAGTCGAGATTCTTTTCATTTCCATCAAAGGTTTCTCCCACATATCAAATCAAATATGTCTCCATCAAAACAGCGCAAGTCGTGCTGGCGTCTGTTGCGCGCCCTCAAGCTGCTGCCCAAGAAATTGTTCTTCAACTTTGGCAATTCTCTTGCCCGACTCCCACCCGAGCTCGTCACTGGTATCCTGGAATGCGCTCGTCCTGCATCGTGCCTGGCCACACTGAGCGCCGAGTTTCACGACCACTGCCGCAGTGCGTCATCGGTGCAAATCTCGTGGGCCACTGCATGCATCATGCGAACTGAGCCACTCCCATACAATTCATTCGACCTCAACCGTCTGCCCCGGTCGCCCGGTGCACCGTCCCTCTCTCGGCTCTATGCCTCGCTGATGGCGACTGATACCAATTCACTCGAAGAGCACGAGATTGCGGTGATGCGACAAGCACACGTTTACCAGTTACCTACCGTCCTGAACCATGTCTTTTCACCGCGCCGGTGGGCTCGCCTGGCCTCGACATCGCCCATGGCTCTAATCGGGCAATGGAGCGAACATACCCATGCCCTCGCGCCAGTCGTCGCGCTCTTGCTCCGCCTCCATCCCCTGCTGGTGGGCAGGGATGGAGTTGGCGTCGGGAGTGGTAAAGATCATGTTTGAATAATAATAAAAAAGTGTACTGAAGATCAGGGTCGGAAAAGAGGAGAAAACTCGGGCAGTGGAAGTGACCTTTGAACAACTGAGGTGAGACACGCAGGGCTTTGCGGCAAACTCGCTTCCATTTCATCCAGAGACACCAACACTTTGACAACAACAGTTCAGTAAACACACTGACCCCACTGCCAAATCGAATCGTCGCTGTCCACCCTCAGATTTTGCAATGAAAATGAAAATGAAAAAAACGTTTCTATGAATGATTCAAATATCCTTTACCGGTGTCATGCTGGCGTGCAAATACGTGGCCGCGCGAGCAAACAACCACGCGACCCTGTCAGCGCTGGCCGTCGGGACGGCCGCTATCAGCTGGCACAGCGACTCGGACGTCAAGATCCCCGCCTCGGTGCACATGGGAACCATCCTGCACTCGCCCCGCTGCGCCCAGAATCAGAGTGACTGGGTGAGACGCACTCGCGCTGCATCGAGCTCCTCGTTGCGCTGTCCCTGGATCGGCCCGCAAATAAAATGCGCCAGCTCGCACGCGGCGAACCAGTGCTGGAACAGAGGGTACGTGCTCGCGAGGCCCACCGACGCTTGACTGCGCTGCATATCCAGCTCCATGAACCCATGCACTTGCAGCCACCTGATCATGGGCACGACGCAGTCCATGCGCTGACTACTGGCAAGGAGGCTGAGAATCCAGTCCATGGGGGTCATGGAATAGATGGCGGCGCGAAGATCGGCGGCTGCGACCAGATCCGACGCCACCAGATGGTCGAGCTCGGCTGTGCGGCCGTACACTGCCGCCAGCGCCGCCCAAGTGCATTGGCAGCGTGTACGCGGTCTCGAGCACTTGCGGGTTAGCCTGATACAGACTCCGCATTTTGAACTCAAACGAAATGTCCACGCTGGTCTTGAGCCAGAACGAGTACGGCGTGCGGGTGGATGTCAGGTGGTACGGCGTCAAGGCGAGCAGTCGCGTGGTGACATTCACAAACCGTTTTGGTATCGCCATTGCAGAGAAGCAAGCAGGTAAAATCAGCGCGATGACGGGAGACAGGGCTTGTGCATGCGCCATCGACTGCTCAAGCATGACCGTTGGTGGGATTGCGGCCAAGCGCGACCACCGGTGCGGCGCGAGGAGATGGTCCATCACGGAAGGGAGCATGAAAACATGTGGAAATGGAGGAGTGCATGGCCATTGTGACCGCCGGGTCCGGCAAAAAGGGGCGCGGATTGCGCTTGTGTTCGAAATGGGTGATCATGACCAAGGGCTCGAGGTACTCGCGAGCAGGAGCGAAAATACCCAACGATTGCACTGACGGCCAGCTGTTTAATTTGAGCTCCATCCTCGGTTGTTCTTGGATGTAAAATGCATGCGGTGGCCCATGAGGTGGATGGATGGCGCACTCGGCACTTGATGCGGCCAGGTATGGCGCGGGACGAGGGCATTCCAGGATGCCCGTGAGGAGTTCGGGTGGTAATCGAGCCAGTGCGTCCTTGTTGAGTGTCTCGTCGGTGGGGACGTTCCTTCGTTGGACCGGGTACAAGAGGCGGGTGGCCAGTTTGAGGGCGTGCGACAGGTTCCAGCGGCACGGCGAGCGCTTTTTGCCCGATAGTGGTGATATTGAGTCGCACGTTCGCATTATTTTTCGCAGCAATGCGCGAAAGAGCAAGTGCACCGCATACATTTACAAAAAAAATGCAATAGTGGAAGGAATATTAGGTGTCCAATTAGTGTGTCGAGGGGACAGCGAAGAAACAAACGAGTCATCACACAATAACGACCGTCGGCCACACGATCCGCCACTTCGACAATGCGGATTTCGGTGGCATTCAAGCGCACAACCACCACGTCAAAGCAGGCCATGTGTGGCGATCATGCGCTCCACCGCCTCGCCGACGCGGCCGTGTGTGGTGAGTACGCGCTGTGCCATGTCGTCAACTCGGCCCTCTACAGTGGCCATGCCTGCTGCCAGATGGCCAACACTCGTTCGTTCCCATTTGATTGAGAACCCCGAGGACGAGCTGATAACGCCAGCGTCAACGAGGAAGGCGCCAATGCGGACGGGGATGCCAACGACAAGGCCAGCGAAGGCGGTAGCGACAAAGACGGCGACGATAGCGAGCGCAACAAGGGCGAGGTCTTGGCGGGCACCACATATGACTTGGCCAAGGTCGATGACCAACCCGAGGACGAGGATACGGACAAAGACGGGAGCTGGCGGGGACGCGGCATCGCATCCCGGCGGGCCATCAACTCGCGGATCACGTCCGAAAAGATGCTGGACAGGGCGTTCCCGCTGCCGCAGTCACCAAAAAAGGAACGCACGTCGCGCCACCCGTCATCCACCACCACGTCGACGCGGCGGGCCCACTCCCCCATCCGCTCGCGCGCCTCGTCCATGGCCTTGCGCGCCTTGGTCGCCTTGGCCGCCGCCATTGCGGGGCCGCGCCCCCCGGCATCGACGCCATCGCCATCTTCAGCAGGCAGAGGTGGCTGAGGGCGAGTGGCCGCCCACTCCACGACCGCCTTGCGCGACGCGCACGCCAGGTACCGATGCCCCAACAGGGAGTACGCGGTGGCACGGCGGTCCGGTCCATGGCCGCGAGAACAAACGAGAGCGCCGCCGCACCATCGCCGTAAACCTTGTCCGCGAAATGCCAAAGTGTGCGGTCCGAGTTGCGCTGCAGTGCCACGCGCAGCTGGTCGAACGACCACACCTGCTCCCGTTGCTGCTGCTTCTGGAGCCGGCGCAGGGCACGTGCGCGCAGGGGATTCGTGTGCTTCTGCTTTCGCTTGGGTGATGATCTCTGCCTCTGCCTGGGCAAGCTCCAAGCACAAGTTCGCTGTTTCCTGGTCGTCGTCCAAGCAGATCATGCGGAATTCTCGCGGGGCGAGCTTGATGGCAGTGTTTGCTCTGTATAAAAAGTATTTTTTTGTTAGATCCTTTGCATCGTGAGGGATCTTGGATCATAAAATGTCAGAAAAAAGCGAAAATACGTACGTCAGGATCACCTCACCAGCAACGCCCGACAGGAGCAACTAGCTGCTCGTCAGACTTCCACAATTCCCCGGCGTGCACGTAGCCCTGCTGCACTAGGATCACTTCAAAGCGTTTGACTCTGCCACGCTTCAGGATCTTCTTGGCCGAGGGCATCCCGTTCTTCCTGTTGTTGATATTCTTGGACTCCTCGTGACCACCACCGCCCATCACCGGCAGGATCTCGCGGTGGAACTGCTCCGCGTCGGCCGCAATTTCATCGTTTAGAGTCGCAATAACTTTAATGTCGTTGTCGTTGACGGTGGTGTTGGTGTCGTTGCATCCGTTCGCCGAGGTGGCGGGAGCGGCACGGGCCTACATGAAGCATTAAGAAGTAAGAATTCTGCGATCAAGATTGATATGAATCAAGTAGGGCCGCACCGAGCAAGCGTGAGGAAATCCAAGGGTAAAGATCCGAATCGAAAGAGAGAAATCAAGGCGACGGGCTGTTTGCCACCTCATTTTCATTCAGCAGGGCTATAATTTCGGCCCATATAATAATAATAAAATATTGACAAATTCAAAGAGAAGTTGGTTCAGAAGGCAGTGAGACACGATCCGACAGCAATCAGAGCAGTCGAGTGCCAAACTCCATTTCTCTCTCTGCATCTGTTGCCGCTGAGAGACAATGGACGAGCGCTTTCCTCGATCAATCCGAGAGTACGCTGCTGGTCCGCTCTTCTAAGTGGAGGCAAAGGAAGTTAAGGGCGAAGTAAAATAAACGAGAACAATAAAGCGACCGCGATGATTTGGATATGACCGCGTTGACGCGCGTCTGTTAGCCAGTGGGAAAGGTACCGTCGTGGTCCGGGGCCAACTCTCGAGAAGAATCGGCCAACTCTCTTTCTACAACAAAAAAAAAGGGAGCCATCTCAGTGAGCGGGACGAAGAAGGATGCTGGCCATGGACCCTCTCGCCACCGCTGCTTCCAGTGCCTCGACATCTCTATTTGCTACTGCCAACTCCCGCTTTGCCCCCTCGACGCGTCCTGAGGTGACCATGACGGGCAGCAGCCACGACTATTACGACAACGGTGTGGGCTATGACGACCACAAAGCCGACGAACAAGACGACGACGTAGCTTCGGCCCGCTCGTCCTCGTCGTCATCCCCGCCGTCGTCTCTGGAGTCTTTGGACCGACCGTTGCCGCGGATTCGTCTGGACGGTATCTCGCGTCCATTTGGCGTGGACGAGTTCACTGCATGGCTGTTGGCGGCGCTAGACCCGCACCCGGACTGGCTCGAGCACGTGACGCTGCTCAAGGACCCGGGCGTGTTGACGGCGCATGTGGTGTTGCCCGTATTTTATTTCCTTGCGATTTTTCTTTGTCTGCGCGATGCTATTTAACACGAGAAAATCGACAGACCCTGGATCTCCACCAGCAAGCGCTGGGAACACTCAAGCGCACGTCGCTCACGTGCGGGACATTGCCCGTGATGGTCTCGGACACGGACCTCCGCCAGTCGCGCCTGTCTACACCGACGGGAGCGGACAGCGGACCGCCGTTGTCGGCGATCGCTAGGCAGTTGCTTCCACTCACCAACTTGCCCATGGACCAGCAGCTCGAGTGGAAGCGCGCGGATGCCGCCGATGCGCTCCAGTCCGTGATAGAGTTCTCGCACGACTTTTTTAATTATTGATTTTTGTCTCGTGTGGACCTAACGACATATAAAGGCAGACTCCTGGCGCGACCTTGCCTCCAGTTACGGTGGTGCCGTCGCCGGTGCAGATTGGGTACCGCAACATGTGCGACTTTGTGATTGGCGCGGGCATGGATGGCATGTTGAATGTTGGGTTCACGCTTGGCCCGCCAAAATCGCCCAAAAACTTTGTCGAGGTACATGCACTGCCCATTTTCTTTATTTCTTTCTAATGAAGCTGCCATTGACTTGGGAGTTCGATTCGGCAGGAACCAACAGGTCTCAAGCACGTCAACCCGGAAGTATTCAAAGCTGCTGCCATTCTCCAGGTACGTCCATCATGTTTTCTTTGGTACTAAGCGATGCATCTGACCAAAAACCCAAAATGGATAACTTTTGTAGGAATTCGTTCGCAGCACGCGGTACCAGTGCGGCAAGGTAGTGAACGGGAAACCCAACAGCCCGCAGAACCGCGCCACGTCGCAAAAGCTGTTCCGCGTGGCACGCGTGCGCACCAACTCGGCCGGCCACGTTTCGGTGATCCTGCAAGCGACGTCGGTCGGGCACACGCCAGCAGCGGTCAAGGACGGGATTGGCCGCGTTTCCAACTTCTTTACCGCCCAGGCATTCAAAGCCGGGCTTGTGGTGAAAGTGTTTGGGATTCAGGTACACACGTTCATCCCCCCCTCTCGTATCCATAACATGACAACTAACAGATTGTTCAAAAAAAAGATGTGCGACGCGTCCGAAGTCAAGTTCTCGCCCAGCAGCCCGATCCAGTTCTTAACCGGCAGTCCCTGTGCGCAGCTCGAGTCCATGTGCGGGATCACGTTCCCGATCCTCCCCCTATCCTTTTTCCGCACCAACATGTCGGCCGCCGCCGAGCTGTACAAGGTGATCGGCGACTGGGTTCGGATCGACCACGGTACTGGAACCCGCCACGTATTTCTCGAACTGTTCAGCGGCCTCGGGATACTGAGCACCATGATCGCCAACCGCAACGACTACGCCAAAGTGGTAGCGATCGACTCGGACCGCGCGGCCGTCACCATTTCCCGCGCGCTCGCCGCCGCCCAACCAACCCCCAAGTCCGCCGCCATTTACTTGCTCGGCGACGTCTCCTCCGTTCTCCCAATCCAGCTCGACGTACTGCAATCGGAATCGCACGGCCAGCCGCTGGAAATCACGGTGGTCGCTGACCCGTCGCACAACGGCGTGCAGGCGGTAGCACTGCGGGCGTTGCGCGCGTGCCCTTCGGTGCGGCGGGTGGTGGTGGTGGCGACGCGGCTGCGCCGCGTGCAGAGCAAGTTCATGATGCTTATGGAGCCCGAGTCGGCGCCGGCAACGGTGGGCGAGCCGTTTGCGATCACGCGCGCGTGCGTCGTGGACACGGCTCCGTGGTCGCACGAGTACGAGGTGGTGGTGGAGTTACGACGGTAGATTGTTTATGTGTGTGTATTAGGGACAGCACGCATTACAACCCGTCCAAAAATCAAAGATTTTCTTTCCCCCTCTCAGTATTTTATTCGGAAGAAGTCAAAGCTGCTGCCAGCGTCCGCAACTCCACCGCCGCCTTTGATCCCGCGTCAGCCCGCCGCGCCGCGTCCAACAGCACTTGAGCCACATCGCGCGGGTCCAGGGAAGCCGCGGGCAGCAGCACGTCCACGACGTACTCCCGTAACTCGGCCGAGTCGCGGCACAGCGTGCCGATCAGCACCCCGATCTGCGACAACGTGAACAGGCCGCGGTCGAGACGGTCGATGTAGTCCAAGTCGTCATCTTCCTCGTCGTCGCCTTCTGTGTCCTGTGTATTTTTGTGGTGAGTTTTGAGTGGCAGGCCTGAGAAAAAAAGGAAAACATACTGCTGTGACAGCTGCAGGCCCAACGGCGTCGCGGTATCGGGCAAACATGGAGACGGCCTGGATCAGCTTGGCGTGGTCGTCTTCGTGGAACTTGCGCAGCACGCGGTCGCGAGCAGCGACAGCCGCATTGCTATCCCCATTCGACGGTGGTGATGAGCGAGTGTCGAGCCCGCGTAACAGGTTGACCAAAACGGACACCGTATGCTCGTCGTCGGTCTTGGCCACGTACTCGTCCTTGTACGCCTTGGCGACCTTTTTCCGGTCCTATTTATGGTCTTTAGTACCGACATGTAACATCCAAATATGAGAGCACAATATACCTGATGCATAAAGATGGGAAACACGGCCCCCAGTCCCTGTGCTTCCGTGACCAAGTGAAGTGCGTTCAGTGCAGCTGGGTTGGATGACGATGGTTCCATCGACGGAGGAGCCATGGTCGCGTAATTAAGGATCTGGATAGCGCGAATGCGCGATCGCCGCCGTTTCTGCAGCATCAGGACCATGAGCTCGATCCCTTCCTCGGCCCGGAACGCCGTCTGCACTTGCGGGTCGGTGAGCGCCAGGCACAGCAGGCCAAACAGGTTTTCCATCCACTCGGACTCGTCGGCGTCGTCTGGGTCGGTTTTGCGGTATTTCTGTAATCACCCATCAAGTTATGGCAATCAAAAGAGACAAGTAAAAGAAAGTATGGACGTACCGAAAGGAGTTCCAGAATCACCGCCAGCCCACCCTGAGCAACCATGACGGGAGCGCGGGCCGACCCGTCCTGCTGGAGAATGGTGGCCAGCAGTTCGGCCGCGTACGATCGTACGGGCGACAGGAAGGGGCGTTTGGCCTTGATATCGGTCGCCGCGTCCTTGAGATGGCTCAGCAACAGGTCCGGGATTTTTGAGTTGGCCGTCACGTCGGCAATGGCCGCCGGGAACGCCGACAGAATGCCGTCCAGGAGCGCCAGGTACCGCATCAGCGCCTCGTTCAATGCATCCGAGGCCACAGCGGCATCGCCATCATCCGCACTGGCTGCAGCCAAAGACAATTCGCGCCGGTACGCGGTTTCGAAAAGCGCCAAGAACCCGCACTCCAGCATCTGGGCCGCAAACTCGGCGATCCCGCGAATACACGATGCCGAGAAATCGTCGTCCTCGGCCGCCAGCCCCACCACGTCGTCGTCCATGAGCTCGGCCAGCGTCGCCACGGAGCTCAGTGCAATGTCCGAGTTCTCGTGGCCCAGTAAAAACACCAGCGACTCGGCGATCCGCAAGCGTGTGGCCTCGCGGTACAGTCGCGGGGCGGTGGCCAGGACCGCGAGGGCACGGATCTCGGTGTCCAAGTCCAGTTCGGAGGGTAAGAACCGTTCGGGGTCGCCGAGGTGCTTTGCCCTGAGCTCTTCGTTGGTGGACCGCGCTTTGGCGAACCGCGCGGCCTGCCGTTTTAAAGCGCCGGTGTCGAGTTCGGCCAGGTTGGTATCGTCTACGGCCACGTCGGTTGGGGCGGCCGAGTCGACGATGTTGAGCACGCGGCGCGTCGAGTCGTCGAGGCCGTCGCCAAAGAACCGCTCGTCGTCGTCAATATCATCGGGTTCATTGATATTGTCGTCGTCGTCATCATCTTCGTCGCCGATCACTTCGCCTGGATCGGCTGATGATGAAGAGGTAACGCCGGGGGTGGCAAGGCGCTGGCGTTTGGCGGCAGGGTCGTACGCGCCGCCGGTCATGAGATCGGCCCTGCGCTTGGGTGCGGGCGCCTTGAACACGTCGCGCAGGTCCATTTTTTTTTGATTTTTTGATTTGATTTGTGATGAGGCTGTGGAAAAAGTGCAACGGATCACGCGACCTCCACGTCTCTTTCTTGGCGAAACATCCGCAGGTCCCACGACGACGAGCTGCGCCTCCCGCGCGTACCAAAAGCCCAATCAACGAA
>MU624997.1:0-14459 GCA_025349905.2 Blastocladiella britannica
GGGCTCAGATCTGGGACCAGCGGCTCAGGATGCAGTCGGGTCATCGGCGCGGACCTGACAGCTGAATCAACCTGATTGTACGGATTCGTGGGAAGTTAGCAAAATTTGGCGCCGACTTTGTTTTGTTTCATTTTTCACGAAAAAGTCAATATAGACTTTTGGTGGCCTTCCGCTTTTCGCTTCCCGCAAGCGAATTTGCTAACAACTTTCCATAAAGAAGAAAATGACCGACACCGCTGCCCCGCCGCCGACCGCCGCCAAGCCGCGGGTGTCCAAGACGTTCGCATCAGGTCGCATGCCGTGGTACTCCATGGAGGGCACGCCGCAGCGGCCGTACATTATTGGCATGGCCGGCGCCTCGGCCTCGGGCAAGACCACGGTTGCCCAGCGCATCTTGCACAGGTACCCGTCTATTCTATTTACAGGAAGGGTACTCGGGCCACTGACACAGAACAATAAAAAAAAGCCTCGGTCCGCAGGTGGTGCTCCTGTCCATGGACTCGTTCTACAAGTCGCTGTCGGCCGAGCAGATTGCCGCTGCCCACCGCAAGTACGTTGCCCTTGCTATACCATCACATTAAGGTATTCTAACCGGGGATACAACACAGCGAGCACGACTTCGACCACCCGTCATCGTTCGACTACGACCTGCTATTCACGGTGCTCAACGACCTGCGCGAGGGCAAGCGCGTAGAGGTGCCCGTGTACGATTTCGCCACCCACTCGCGGCTGCGCGACAAGACCACGCCCGTCTACGGCGCCAACGTGATCATCTTTGAGGGCATCTTTGCGCTGTATGATCCGCAGGTGCGCTCGGTCATGGATCTGATGGTGTACGTGGACACGGACGCCGACGTGTGTCTGGCGCGTCGTCTGCGCCGCGATATCGCCGAACGTGGTCGGGATGCTGCGGGCGTGTTGCAGCAGTACGCGCGGTTTGTCAAGCCGGCGCTGGACAAGTTTATTCGGGTACTTTGTGTTATTGCTTCTGTTACGTCGTAATGGCCGCTGACCCTTTGTTGTACGTGGATAGCCCACCATGGCGCACGCCGACATGATTGTGCCGCGCGGCAAGGAAAACATTGGTACGTGTTTTTGTTTTGCATTTTCTTCACCTTAAAGGTGGTAGTACTCAATCTTTTGAGTAGTTGCCATCGACCTGATCACCAAGCACATCCTGCGGCAGCTGGACGAACGCGGCCAGTCGTTTCGCCACTTGATTGCCAAGCAGAACTACCCGGCCGAGCTGCCGAGCTCGGTGACGGTCATGGAGCCGCGCGGACAGCTCAAGGCGCTGCACACGATCATCCGGGGTATGATCTCTTTTTTTATTTATTATTACGTTTTTTACGTTTCGTTCATTTGTTGACACCAAAAAAAAAAATTAGATCGCACCACGGAGCGCGACGATTTCATCTACTACTCGGAGCGCCTGTCATGCCTGGTGGTGGAGCGCGCGCTGTCCATGTTCGACTTTGTGCCGCGGGCGGTGGAAACGCCCACGGGCGCCATTTACGAGGGCTTGGCGGAAGCAGAGCCGGTACGCTAATCTTTATTTGTTCAATTTTTTTTTTTTTTTTCAGAACCAACACATACGAAATATGTCATAGTTGTGCGGCGTCTCGGTGATCCGGTCCGGCGCAACCATGGAAACCTCGCTTCGCCGGATCTCGAAAGACGTAGCGATCGGCAAGTTGTTGATCCAGACGTCGCCCGTATCGGGCGAACCGGAACTGCACTACTGCAAGTTACCCGTGACCATTGCCCAGCAGTCGGTGCTGCTGATGGACGCGACGATCGCGTCGGGCGCGGCGGCCATGATGGCGATCCGCGTATTGCTGGACCACCGAGTGCCCGAGTCCAAGATCGTGCTGGCCACGCTGCTGGCGGCTCCTCCCGGCTTGCACGCGGTGGCCCGCGCGTTCCCGGCGGTCCGGATCGTGGTGTCGGAGGTGGACAAGGAAATGGACAGCCAGTACCATATTTTGCCTGGCGTCGGCAACTTTTCCGACCGGTACTTGGGGTCGGGGGACGGGAGTAACAAGCTTGACGACGAGTAAAATGAATTGCTCTTTGCATTCCGAAATCAAAGAAAATGCTGTCGGCACGCTCCATTCTCCGCATTCCACGCGTTTTGATGACGACCACGACACCCACGCGTCTGATGTCGTCGTTTGACCCGCGAACCCGCACGCCCGGCCCGCTTCCGCTCGGCGACAAGCAGCAGCAGCGCGAGATGGAGGAGTTGATTAAGCGCGCGCAGCCGCGATTCGACAATGCCGAGGAGCTGCACCCGGATGCCGAGCGCGAGCCGCTGGCACCGTACCCAGGAGGCGTCAACCCGGCCACGGGCGAGGTCAATGGACCGAAAGGGCCCGAGCCAACGCGGTACGGCGATTGGGAGCGTAAGGGTCGCGTTTACGGTATTCTATATTACTCTTTGTCGGTTTGGACCTTACCACTCACTCGATATGCCTGGACGACGACAACGACACCAACGACAGATTTTTAAAAATATACAATATTCGCAAAAAAAAAGACATGCATAATTCGATAGATACAAAGCGCGACAGATCAATTAGATCTTGGGGCCAGCGTTGACAACGGCCTCCGACGCCTGGTCCTGGTACAGCTTAAAGTTGTTGACAAACAGCTGCGCGAGCTTGTTGACGGTCTCGTCGTACTCGGCGGGCGTACCGGTCCACGCCTTCTTGGGGTGCAGCACCGACTCGGGAACACCCGTCACCTTCTTGGGGATCGACAGGCCAAAGACCGGGTAGTTCTCGTACTCGGCGTTGGCGAGCTCGCCATTGTGGATGGCGTCAATGATGGCGCGCGAGTACTTGAGGGAAATGCGCTTGCCCACGCCGTACTTGCCGCCGTTCCAGCCGGTGTTGATGAGCCAGGCGTCGGCCGAGTGCTCCTTGATCTTGTCGGCCAGCATGTTGGCGTACTTGGTCGGGTGCCACACCAGGAAGGGCTGACCAAAGCAGGCCGAGAACGTGGCCGACGGCTCGGTCACGCCCTCCTCGGTGCCGGCAATCTTGGCCGTGTAGCCCGAAATGAAGTGGTACATGGCCTGGGCCGAGTTGAGCTTGGCCACGGGCGGCAGCACGCCGAACGCGTCGCACGTCAACAAGATAATGTTCTTCGGGTGCCCGCCGACGCACGGCAGCTTGGCGTTGGGAATGTACTCGATCGGGTACGCGCAGCGCGTGTTCTCGGTCAGCGACGCGTCCGTGTAGTCCACGAGCCGCGACTCCTTGTTGAACACCACGTTCTCGAGCACCGACCCGAACCGGATGGCCGCAAAGATCTCGGGCTCCTTCTCGGCCGACAGATCAATCGTCTTGGCGTAGCACCCACCCTCAATGTTGAAAATGCCGTCGTCCGACCAGCAGTGCTCGTCGTCGCCAATCAGGTACCGGTGCGGGTCGGCCGACAGCGTCGTCTTACCCGTGCCCGACAGACCAAAGAACAGCGACGTGTCGCCGTCCTCGCCCGAGTTGGCCGACGAGTGCAGCGACAAGACACCCTGCTTGGGCATCAGGTAGTGCATGATCGTGAACACGCCCTTCTTCATCTCGCCCGCGTACTGCGTGCCGAGAATCACCATCTCGCGGCGCTTGAAGTTGATGGCCACCGACGTGGTGGACGTCATGCCCGTTGTGTAACGGTTGGCCGGGAACTGGCCGGCGTTGAAGATGGTGAAATCGGGGTGGCCAAAGTGCTCGAGCTCCTCGTCAGTCGGGCGGATCAGCATGTTGCGCATGAACAGGGCTTTTGGGGGTATTTTTTCAGTTTTTTTTTTCTTTCTGCAAAATAAAATAAAGATATAGATACCGTGGTAGGCGCGAGCGCACACAATGCGGACCTTGATGCGGTGCTTGGGGTCCCATCCGGCGTAGCCGTCAAAGACGTACAGGCGGGAGCGGGTGTTGAGGTAGTCAATGGCGCGCTCGCGGTTGATCATGAAGACCGACTCGGAGATCTTCATGTTTACGGGGCCCCACTATTGACCGACATTTGTTGATGCGGTCAGTTTTTTTATTTTTTTTTGTTTTGCGAGGCGTTTTTCTCGAAATGGCTACTCCCCCCACCACCACAACCAAGGGTCCCTGGAGAAAAAAAGGAAGAAAAAAAGGATAGCATACCCAGATGTCACGGGCCGACGTCTCCTCCTCAACAACGCGCTTGTCGCGGGGCGAGCGACCAGTCTTGGCGCCTGACGACGTGATCAGCGCACCGGTCGACGACAGGTAGGTGCCGTCCTCGTACTTGAGAGCGTCCTCGTACAGCTGGGCAACCGAGATGTTGCGCTTGATCTCCTTGGAGTAGTCAATGCCGGCCTCCTTGTGGAGCGTCTCCTGCACGGTCTCGGCAATGGAGGGAATGGAGGTCATTTTTTTTGGGTTGGGGTTGATCGCAATGTTTGGTTTGGAAAGAGAAAAGCAAAGGTCCAAGGACTGACAAGGTACACAATGGACGCGAAAGAAGGTTTTTTTTTTTCTATTTCATAAGCGATGGGAGGCGGCGCGAGCTTGATACTTATAAGGTATCGAATGCGCTTAGCAGTACGGTAAAGTTTCGCGTGAGTTCGGCGGCCGTTGGTGTCATTCGGATTGGACCGGCGAACTTTGGGGGATTTTTCTAATTGCGATCGTTAGATCTCAGTGATGAAGTGAGTTACACTTTTACTATTTCCCAAAAAAATCCCCTCCAATCTTCTCAACCGAATCAGATTGAACTCACTTGCGTGCATCAACCTGCTGCTGGATGTGCGACATGAGCGGGAACGAGGCCAGCTGCTCGGCCGTCAGGTACTTGGCGCCCTGGACCTTCTTGACGCACTATTGTTTACATGCGTGTGTGAAAAAAAAACGTTGTTTCTGCATTTGGCTGCATGAAAGACCATCGCATCATCCCGGAATGCCGGCGACGAGCAGCAAATAAATAATGGCATACCTGAGTAGCCCCGCACCAGCAGTCAAACGGTTTGTCCATGTCCCACTCGGAAGCCGGGTAGAAAAAAGTCATTTCATCGCCTTCGGCCATGGCTATACACCGCTACAAAGTCAATTTCAACTCATAAAAAAAGTGAATCCAAAATAACGAACCACGCACGGCACGAACCTCCATCTTGTCCGTGTCAAAGATCACCGACGGGTCGCACGAGTGGTTACAGTACACCAGATCGCTGTTGAGCTCCACGTGCTCGTTGAGGCCCGTCTGCACAGTCGTGTACCGTTTCGCCGCGTACGTGACGCCCTCGATCGGCGCGATCACCTCGCCGGCAGCGTACGCGCGCGTCGTCACCAGCTTGGACGTCAGATTGTCGGCAAACTTCACCACGAACCGGTCAGCGTGGGTCGGCTTGTACGTCGGTGCCACCAGGGCCGCGGAGGTCGGGGGGAGGGTAGTTGATGCCATTTTGTTTATGTTTTATTCAATCCGGCTTGGTGGCTCAGCAAGTTTTATTTATTTATGTGAATTATGTGGGAGCGGGAGAGAAAAGAGAGAAGCGGAAGCACGACGGAGGTCTGCCGCTTTGGCCCGAGGCCCATGTGTGAAGCAGCCGAAGTGCACAGGTTGCTTGCTATGTATGGAACCGCATCAGCGCACTCGCCGAGATGATATGGGAAAAGGCACGCAGTTGTTGATCCATCTTTCCCATAGCTCCATTCCGTTCAGCCGTACACTCAAAGAACCCCACCATCTCGGACTCAATGAGATTCTCTTCCCAAGGCACACGAAAAAAAAATGGCCCAACACCCCATCGACACCCTCAAGCACGAGGCGCACCAGGCCGGCCTCGATCTGGCGTCGCTCGACTTTGCCGCGCACCTGGATAACAGCGACGAGCTCAAGCACCTGCGCGCCGAGTTCCACATTCCGACGCACCCGGCTCCCACGGCCGCCAACGCCACTGCGCTCCCTTCGACCGCCACCTCGTCGCCCGTGATTTACCTGTGCGGCAACTCGCTCGGCCTGCAGCCCAAGCGCACCGCGGGTCTGCTGACCGAGGAATTGCAAGTGTGGGCGGAGCGTGGCGTGCACGGCCATTTCGACCACGCGCACGGGCGCCCCTGGGTGACGATTGACGAGACGGTGACGACGTCTCTGGAGCGGCTGGTGGGTGCGGCGCCCGGCGAGCACGAGGTGGCGTGCATGGGCTCGCTCACCAACAACCTGCACCTGCTGATGGTCGCGTTCTATCGCCCCACGGCCGCCCGCTACAAGATCGTGATCGAGGCCAAGGCGTTCCCGTCCGACACGTACGCGGTGGCGTCGCAGGTGGCCATGCACGGCCGCGACCCGGCCGACGCGGTGATTGCGCTGGCGCCCCGGACCGGAGAGTACACACTGCGCACCGAGGATATTCTGAAAGCCATTGACGACAATGCCGACCAGATCGCGCTCGTCATGCTCTCGGGATTGCAGTACTACACGGGCCAGGCATTTGAAATGGAACGCATCACTGCCCACGCCAAGGCCAAAGGGTGCGTGGTTGGGTGGGACCTGGCCCATGCCGTGGGGAACCTGGATCTCAAGCTGCACGACTGGGGCGTCGACTTTGCCGCATGGTGTTCGTACAAGTACCTCAAGTGCGTTTTTATCTCATTATCTCTTTTTGCTTGGATCTTACCTGCAAAAATATGTAGCTCGGGACCGGGATGCATTGCCGGCGCATTCGTGCACTCCGCGCACGCGACGCGCACCGACCTGCCGCGTTTGGCGGGTTGGTGGGGCCACGACAAGGCGTCGCGGTTCACGATGCCGGCCGATTTCCGGCCCATGCCGGGCGCCGCCGGGTTCCAGCTATCCAACCCGTCGGTGGTGGCGACCGTGTGTGTTCTGGGATCCATGCAAGTCTACGATCAGACGACCATGGCCGCGCTGCGTGCCAAGTCGGATCGGCTGACGGCGTACCTGGAGCACCTGCTGGACATGGAGCTGCACGACCGCGTGCGTGACGGGCGGCTGGTGCAGCTGACGCCGCGCGATGTCGCGCACCGTGGCGCGCAACTTTCGCTGCTGTTCCCGGCCATGACGTCGGTTGCGCCGCTGATGCGCGAGCTCGAGCACCGCGGGGTGGTCGTGGACGAGCGCGAGCCCAACGTCATTCGCGTAGCGCCCGCGCCGCTGTACAATACGTTCTCGGACGTGCGCCGGTTCGTTACCGCGCTCAAGTCGGCCATGGTGGTGGTGTCGCAGTGATTTTTTTTTTTCGTGTTTTGGAGAGTATACATTATGGTTGCTATTACTTGCGCTTACCACTCGATTTGATCATGTGAAGGTCGCGGCCATTGCGGTACCGCTCGGTCCAGAGCAAAATGTACTTGCGCTGGCGCGGGTTGAGGCCCGATGCCTTGAGTTGCTCCGAGTTGGAGGTGAAGAGCGATTCCCAGTCCTTTTCATAAATTTTCAACATGAGAGGGCCATTGGAACCAAGAGACCAAGGAAGTACATACCTTGAACTTGTCGGCAACGGCGGTCGAATCGCGGCCGATTTGGTACAGGAACGAGTGCACGTCCTTGACCGAGCCTATTTGTATTGTTTATTGCTTTTTTGGTCAGTATGATGGAGCATTACGCGCTCGTGCCGACTAGGGAGCACGGGCACACACAGATAATGCGCGTGCCGTTGGCCTAATATCGCGTGAAATAATAATAATAATAAAAACAAATACCCCGCGGCTTGGGCACTGCCTTGGTGGCGGGCGAGGTGCCAACATCGGCATTAGGAGCGGTGGTGGCGGCGGACGCAGCAGACACGGCCGCAGCGCGCACGGCGGTCGAGGTTGTAAAGGCGCGGACGGGCAGCCGTGTTGCGAGCATTTTTGTTTCTTTTTGTTAAAAAAAAAAAAAAAAAAAGAGCAAAAATGGCCTCCGCGACCTACTTTGATTCCCTGCCCGTCAGCTACACCAGCGTCCCCGTCACGGGCGACGGCATCGACACTCCCGCGTTCCTGATTGCCACCGAGGGCCTGATCTCCATGCTTGGTATATTTAAATAAAAAGATCAAGGATTGATTGATCGCTCACCTACTCCACTCTGTAGATCTGCTCGGCAGCGCTGCCTTCAAACCCGTGCAGTCCGACATGTCAGGCAATGTCAAGGTATTACATTATACTTATTTCATGAAGGAACATCATACCGACATAGTGAATGGTGATTGACCAGAAAATCCGCGATCGCTACACGACCGACCACGGCAAAAATGCCACGCTCGAGAAACTGGTTGCCAGCGAAAAGTCCGACGGCCAAAAGACGGGTGCCGAGGGTCTGCTCTGGCTCACTCGGTTCGTTTTTTTTTCCTTTTGCATTACCGCAAATACCGCAACTCAGATGCACTAAAAACAGTGGCCTCGACTTCTGCGCCAAGGCACTGCGCCGCTCCGTGTCGGATCCGAGCGAGGAGCTGACCGTGTCGTTCACCAAGGCGTACGAGGTGACGCTCAAGCAGTACCACTCGATGCTCGTCCGCCCCATCTTTTCGGTGCGGTCTCTTGTTTTCCATTGCATTGGATTGAAATTGAAATTTGTATATTTAAAAAGCTGGCCATGAAGGCGTGCCCGTACCGCAAGGATTTCTACGCCAAGCTCGGATCCGACCAGGAAAAGGTCTCGCAGCAACTTGGCGACTGGCTCTCTGCCCTGGAGGGCATGCTGGTGACGCTGAGTAAAGTGGTGTAATTTGCTTGCGGCATTCTTTGATTTGTCGTTGAAGTGGTTTAGTTGAGGTTGCAGCACGTTGCATGCGATTGCGTTATTCACGGATTGAATTGCAACATTTGTCTCTCCTTTTTCGTTTGTTGCAACGTGGAAACGAATATGAGCCTGATACTGGCCTCAGTTGTCCTCGTACCTTGGAGAAATGGAAATGGAGAGAAGATGTTTGCCGCTCATCCGTCCCTTACTGGCACGGATGGAAATAGAAAAATGCACGAGGATCAAGATTATCTGCCGTTCCAGCGTTATCTCGCAGCCCAAATATCCAAAAATAGGACAACAAAGGATTTGAAGAGTCATGGCGAAATTGAAGGCGTGAATTCCACAAAATATTCCGTAATGGCCATTGTATCCATCTTCAAATACATGTCGCTCGCCCACTGCTGCCGCACACTCTCTTTCGACCCGGTTTCTTCATCCACCACCAGCGCCAGAGTCCGCCTATTTTCCCAAAAAAAAAAAAATTTAAAGTTCATTTTGAGTTGCATTCCGCTTCCAAAAACGACAACAATCCATTCCCATTACCACCACTCTACTCCCACCTATTCAAGTGCCCCTTCGATGCCCAGCACTCCCACAACAAACGACACCACCACCGCCGCTTCGTTGACTACATTCGCCCCTGCACCGACGTCATATTCGTCGCATTCCAAACCATCTCCAACTCCAAATCCTCAACCTCACGATCCGATCTTTGAATCGTCACCGTCTTCCCCTCAATCCCAATCACATTAAGATCAATGATTGCCAACCACCCGTTCTACGCGTACCCATCAACTCCGCGGTCGGCTGCTGCTGCGCCGCCGCTCTCGATCTTCACGACGGGACTGCCACCAAGCACTGCCTCCGCCAGTAATGCCTCGCCCATTGCGCCATCGCCCATGCAACTCAAGCTGTCGGCGCGCGGCACCACCCCACCAGTCTCGATGCTGTCGGCGTCGTTCCAGAACCTGTCCATGTCACCCGTGAGCACCTCGAGCTCGGCCATGGCCGCGTACGCTGCAAGCGCAGCTGCATCGGCTGCTGCGGTCCGTGACTCATCGACGGCCCCGTGCTCGCCCTCGTCGGTCTCGTCGCTGTCGCTGGCGCCCATGGCAACGCGGTCATCGCGCGCATCGAGCTTCATGGTTGGATCGCCAACACCAGCAGCGGTGGCGTACGACGAGCAGCACCGGTCGTCGCTGGTGTCGTCGTCGGAAATGGACGATGCGGCCGAACTGGCTGATCGCCTCGGCGCGTCGCTGGCGCTGGCCCGGCAGTGGATCGTCGGCACCGCTGTGCACCCGCACACGCGTCGGTTGTTGTCGGCGTACCGGCCCGTGACGGGTATCATGCGCACGGTCGTTGGGACCATGCTACGTAGAGACGCGTTCACTGGTACGCGGTTTAGGTCCATTTTTTTGAGATGGATTGGATCTAAGGTGGCTCGATAATAAAAAAACAGAACTCACATCGCTGGTGGCCCTGAGCACCGCCTTCTCGCCCGCCGACGACGCATGGCAGCGCGCAGTGCGCTCAGTGACGGGCTACTACTCGTCGCTCTTGGTCTCGGCGCCGCCCACGACTACGTCGCCGCACGTGCCGGCAGCGTTGGCCGCGTACCCGGCGCTGATGTTGGACCCGCGCGGTCTCGGCGAGATGTCGACGCCCGCGATTGCCGCTTCCTTGCTTCGCGCGATCGTGAGCGCCAACGGCTCTTCGTCCGCTCCCGATGCAACCACCGCGGCGCGTGCACACGGCCTCGCCCACACGCTGTTGGCCTCCGTTCGTGGCGGCGTCCGCTCCAGCCATCATGGCGGCGGCAACCGTCACAGCGCATGGATCCCGGCCGGGTCGCTGGATCTCGCCTGGCCCGCTCCCTACGGCCACCCTAGCCAACAGAACCAACAACAAGAGATGCCCGCAGCAACTGCCGATTCATTGGCGGCGGCCGAGTGCGCTCCTGCGCTCGAGTGCGCATTGGCGCTGGCCGAGTACGTGCAGCGCGGCTGGGCTCCCGCAGGCACCGCGTCCGCCATTGCCGCAGTGGTGGCGGGTGTCACGGTGCGGCACACGGCTGCCCGCGACGCCCGTGCAGCCGCGCGTCGCGACGCCCGCGTGAAAGTCGATGGTGGCGCTTGGGATCCGGCGGCCGCATGGGCCGATGAGGGCATTGCCAGCCCCGTGGTGCGGGCGGCATCGATCCGCAGTCTCGGTGGGACCGGGTCGGACCTCGATGACGACGCCAACGCCGCGGACGATGATGATAACGAGACCGAGGCGGCGTTGGCAGCAGTGGTGCGTGCGGCGCAGATCGCACAGTGCTTGGCGGCCGTGTCGCCCGCAGCAGCCGCGGCGGTTGCGCGCGCGGCCATTGACGACTGGGAGCTCAACTACGGGTTGGCCCCGCACTTTCCGTCGGCGTCGTCGTCGTGGACGTCGCTGGCTTCTGCTGCTGCCGCTTCTTCGGCGCCTTCTGGAACGACAACAACAACATTGGCGGCAGCACTTGCCACGCACGCAGCAGCGCTGATGCCGGCAGCAGCGGCGATTGCCGGTCACCGACTCGGCCGTGCCGCTCGTGCTCGGTCCGCCCGTGCTCGTGCCGTTGCCGCGGCCTCCCTGGCGCGTCGCCAAGCCGTGCGCGGGCCCGATCGTCGCGCCGTCGGCGGATTTGCGGCCGGAATGCCCGACGATCCGGTCCGTCAAGAAGTGTCCGTGGTCGCCTGTGCGGTGGCCGCCATGGTGGCTACCGTGTCTGCCGTGGCCGATGAGCAGCGGGCGGCCGCTTCGTCGGTTGGGTCGTACTCGACGTCCCCGTCCATGATGCAGCAGATGATGCACCACCAGCGGTACCAACAACAGCGTGGCGATCAGGACGACGCCGACGACGAGGACGACGACGATGCGGGCCAGGTGTGGGATCCGCTGGCACTCGTCTGAATACTTTTCTTCCATTTCTATAGTAATAATCAGTGTATTTCTTAAACCTTCAGGGATTTTACTCCCAACACGAAACACTCGGATTGAAACCACACACCATCTGGGCGCCCGTTTTCTCATCTACGGTATGCCTGGTGTGGAGGGAGACGCAGCAAGACCCGTCTGGCCTTGGCAGCGATGTTGACGACGCCGAGAGCATCGCGGTTCCACCATTGGCTGTTGCAGTGAACGCTTGGGCAGCGCAGCAAATGGTGTACCGGACTGCGGTACTCTCGAACGCCGTCACCGGCGGGGTTGTTGGGGTCGGGCGCTGGCAGCGGCCAGGTCGTGATGCGCGTGATCGGGTGCATCACACGCCCCTTACACGTCGGGCACAGGCGCGACGTCCGGAGCTCGTCGACGAGCACCAGCACGAACTCCAGCGCGAGCGCACGGCGGAGGCCGATACTGGGCGTGGACCGACCGGCACGGAGCCCTTGCCGGTACGTCCAGTCGCCAAACGCGAGCGCGATCGGCTTGTCCGTCGCGGCAGGAGCAAACGTGGTCTTGATGCGTTGCGCAAACTTGGCGATCGACCCCTTGCTCTGTACGAGCGAACGCATGCGGTGGCGACGGTGCGACACGGTCCCATAGAATACCCGGAGCCGGGGGAGCACCAGTTGCAACTGCAACAAGTAATCGCGGAACGACTCCGCGAAGCAGCTGCGGACCGGCCGACCCTCCGCGCCGAGGCTGGACTGGAGAGCCTTGACGTCGGCTTCCGTCTGTCCCAGGTGCTCCGCCATTTGCTTGTCCAGCTCTGCCGCATTGCGCTTGTGGCCGGCCTCCTTTGACCGGTCGTTCGCCTCATACGTGAGCACACCGCTCCTGCACTTGGGCTGCTCTGTGCGGCCCTGTCCGACGTAGTCATCAGCGCGATCACGCTCTGGCGTGCCCGGAGCCCACACGTGCAGCACGTTGCCGTTGGCGCCGCCACCACCACTACCGCCGCCGCCGCCGCCATTGCCGCCGTCCACGTCCATACCGTCCAGGTCGTCTTGGTTGGCGGGCACATCGCGCGGGTTGCGAAGACCAGTGCCGATCGTCACCAGGTTGCACTTGCCCGGATCGACGCGATGTTGTGAAGAGCGAAGTGATGCCGGATTAATGTCGGCCCGAGTTGATGCAAATGGACAAGTTTCCCCATAAGGATATCGCGATTCGCCGCCGCACCTCCGCTCGCCCGATTACGACACGCGTCACAGAGCGCGAGCTCTTTGCATTGACACAAAATCACATAAAAAAATGGTCACAACGATTCTCGGCGTCCGGTTCGCGCCGCTGTCACTTCCCATCACGCGCCGGCTCGAGACGTTCGGCACGCTGGTCTGGGCGTCGTTGATTCCCGGGTCGGTGCTCACGTTCCTGCTGCTCCTGTACTTGCCGCTGACGCGGTACCCGGCGCTGGCGTACCTGGTGTGGCTCACGCTCATTGACAAGCGGCCAGATCGTGGAGGGGGTCGTATCGTGCAGTCGCTTCGGCACGCGCAGCTGTGGAAGTATATGGTCAGAAAACTTTTGCTGCTATTAGTTGACGTGTTTTTTTTTCTCATACGACGCGTTATGCACAGAGCAAGTACTTTCCTGTGGAACTGGTCAAGGAAGCCGACTTGGACCCGAGCCGGAACTATATCTTTGGTATACGCGTTATACACGATGCAGACGTACCTTAAGACTGACTCATGAAAAATATAGGATACCACCCGCACGGGATTCTGGGACTGGGCGCGTGGACCAACTTTGTGACCGAGGGTAACGAGTTTTCGCAGCAATTCCCGGGGATTGAGCTGCGGGTGTGCACGCTGGGCCAGAACTTTATGGTGCCGATCATGCGCGACATTTTGCTGGCGATGGGATTCGCGTCGGTCTCGAAACGGTCCATTGAATCGGTACTGCGTCGTCCCTCCGGATCAGTGATGATTGTGGTGGGCGGCGCACAAGAGAGCCTTTACGCGCGTCCGGGAACCTTGGACTTGGTCCTGCGCAAGCGGCTCGGGTTTGTCAAGGCGGCGATTCGGAACCAGTATGTTATCATTTTATTCCATTTTTTGCAGTATATTCACGCAGATCTAATGGTATAGTGCATCGCTGGTGCCCGTGCTCTCGATTGGCGAGAATGACTTGTACGACGTGGCTACCACTCAACAGGGGTCCATCGCGTACTGGATCCAGCAGACGGTCAAGCGGTGGTTCGGGTTCACGGTACCACTGTTCCTTGGTCGCGGCATCTTTAACTACTCGTTTGGCAGTACGTGTTCTTTTTCCTTCTTTCTTTTTATTGAGTAATAACTGATGAAAATGAATTATAGTGCTCCCACACCGACGCCGGATTGCGTCCATCGTGTGTCCGCCCGTGCACCCGGAAGATGTGGTAGGAGCTGTGGCGATCGAGGCGGCACGCGAGCAAGGAGGGGAAGCCATGGAGACGGCGGCGGCAGCAGTGCATGCCGAGTACATCCAGCGGCTATTTGCGGCCTGGGAAAAGTACAAGGACGAGTACGCGCCGCACCGGGTCAAGGAGATGGAGCTTGTCGAATAGTTGTAACATGCATTGACATGCATCGATTTCATTTCGCCTCCACGGCTGCGCACCGAACAGAGTTCAGGTGTTGGAATTCTGTGATGGAAGTGATGTGGAACAAAACGTCCGTTTTATCGCCAACGGAATTCTTCAGTCCTTGTTTTTCCTGCACCACTCTCCGATCCCTGACTCCAATGGCCAAACCAAGCTGTTTTTCTCGTTGCCTTTTCTTGCTGGAATTCC